>JAQNCA010000014.1:17572007-17590731 GCA_029783725.1 Acanthurus tractus
TAGATAGATAGATAGATAGATAGATAGATAGATAGATAGATAGATAGATAGATAGATAGATAGATAGATAGATAGTGGGTTTTCATAGTGCATTATCCTATCCATTACAATACATGATCCTAATTCTTCCATATGTCCTTCCTACCTCATAGACAACAGAGGTTTGTCTCCTTACAGGGTTGGGGGACATTTAAAAAGACTAGATCACAGAACAGTGTACGCTTCTGCATGAACACAAAGCAGAACATCTTGCTTTACAGCAAAACGTCTCTACCACAGCAAAATCCTTCTGATTGTGTACAATTGTTGTTCAAATCAGATTTTTGCAATAAAGTTTTAATTTAAAAAATTAACTGGGATGTTCTAGGCAGGTCTTCTTTGGAGTTCCTTAAATAAAAGTGGTTATATGAATTCAGGTGTCAGTTTTAAGTTGATTAATTTCACAGTGTAAAATTTTTGAATTATTTTTTCTAAAAATAAAAGTCTGTGAGTAGATCAAGCTTGACAGTGTTTTTTACACTTCAATATTTTTTATTAAATGACAATAGAAAGTAAGCTTATTTTATTTTGTAGCATGTTTGCATTAGTAGCATGCATGGTAGCAACTCTGCTTCTTGAAGAGAATTTTACAGCAATGGCATGTTTATGACTTATCCTTTCAATCAATAAATATATAGGAACACTAATGACAAGAACACATTTAATTTTTTTTTAATGAAACATCCAGGGAGGCAGACTGTGTACATAACAAACACAAGCACTGAAACATAAGCTGTACTGAGTCAGAATCTGCTAGTGACATCAGTGTAAAACTGTCTGGTCATTATTCACAAAAATGTAACAGCAGTCATAAAAACAAACTTGAACACGGCTCTTTTTGCAGAATTGCTCAGTTATTTGTGCTCCAATGAATTATATCCCTAAATCAAGGCTGTAACGTTTCACAAGTTTTTGGACACAGCGAGTGGCATTGCAGGGTAAATTCAGGTTGAAGAGCTCAACATCAGAAAAGACAAGTAGTCATTAAGAGAGAATGCATGGACTTTAAGATAATGCTCTTGTTTAAAAAAGTGACAAAGTGCCAGCTGGTAGTCCATGTTTAGTTTTTCAATCTGAATCCGTGACATGCCACAACTAAAACACTCACAAATAAGTTGGTATCTCTGCACAGTAAATGTACCAACCTAATCTTCAAAGTGAGACTGATGCAGGAATAAAAAGGCCTGTTGAATGAGACACAATCAACTATTTTCTCTTACACATTCTTTGTATCTCCAAAACACATGAAACTGTTGACTGGGAATGAAAAGTTTTACATTTTAAAAGTGACCACATCTTGTCCATTGAGACTGTAAAATATACATGATCCCCCCCCCCCAAAACATTTATAAATACAAATTCTATTCACAAGCAGCAACCACAGCCACTGTCTTTCTGTCCCAACTCAATATCAATGTTGTGTTTCTTGCTAAATAAATTAACAATAAATAAAAATACATTAAAAAAATGCTGTCACAAAAAATGTAGACATGATGGCAGGGTAAGAATCTCCCATCTGTGTTTCTCTGTAATATCTACTACACTGAAATAACCTTAAACATATCTCATAGTGTTGTAAAATATTTAGCAAGGAGGTACAGCAAAAGAAGCACAGACAGATGAAAGGAGGCCACCGACATGGTAAACAGCAGTAAGGAGAGCACTGACATAGGCACGGGCCCAAACAACAAGGCGGCAGGAGTTCACAAGTCAAAAAGGTCAACAGGTGAAGGATGGCTTCCTATTCAAGAGTTAGAAGGTAAAATTTTTCTGCCAATTTCCCATTGTTGAACCACCTGAAGTAGCAAACTGCTTATAGATACCATTGTAACAACCTTAACACTGTTTAAAGCCCAATTCCAATCATAGAAAAAAAAATGTGACAATTGCAATTACAAAGTTAACATCTGAATTACATAAACAATGTTAAAATTAAAAAAGAAATTGTTGTACTCAGACCTGAACCATATTATTTACATTTTGTACTTAAAACGTATCAAACTTGGAACTGATTAACACAGAGACTTTAGAGAGTCGTATTTTTAATTCATAAAACCTTAAATCTGTTTGTAAAAACCAAAAGAGGGAAATGTCATTACCTTTCCTCCATTCAAACCACATGGGGGGGTGCAAATCATAGTTTTTAAGTTTTTTTTTAAGTTCTCTTAATGAAGATAAAAAGTTCTCCAAATTTGAAATGGGGTTTTGACAGTATTAAGGTCTTCATGACGATTCAAGGGATCTGTTGCACAACTTTAAATGGTGTAACAATGAAGACTTGCTTGAACAACATTATCCCTTAACAATTTCCTGACTTGGAAGGTAAGAATGAGAAGTTAACTTTAGTAGTGTAAAAAGGACCAAAATTAAGGAATGCCATCCTTTCTTTGGCAACACTGTGAGGGTGGTACACTCCAGTCATACACGTAGGACAATCGCAGCTTGACTTCCTCCTTACAGAGTCTGCCGTCACGCTGCAGAGTCTGATGTTTTTCCAACATGTCCTCCAAGCTCTGCTTATGCGTAACTAAGTATTTGTTGTTGCAACCACGCGATTTATACTCTGTGTCAAAGCGTGGGTCATGCGTCCGCCTGACATCCACTGGTGCCAGCCAAGCGCCCAGGGACACATCTTCACTCTGCCATACCTTGAAGTAGCCTGCATTAAGATGCACGTAACGTACCAGGTCAGCTGAAAGGATGTAGCCTCCACCCAATGCATAGGGAAGGTAGTAGTCGCACAACTCCCAAGAGCTTTCCCTCCACTTTCCAGCTGTTTTCACTCTCCCTCTCCCTGAGAAGAAGCCCCAGTACAACCGGTTGGGCTCTTTACCCTTCAGTTCCTCCTTGAGGAGGTCCAAACGTGCAAATGTGTCATCATCTGCTTTGAGGACAAACCTAAACTCCACATTCTGGTCCAGCCAGGAGTACATGTGAAGCAGCTTAAGTGTCAAGTTCTCGTAAGAATCTCGCAGGTCAGGCAATAAGAGCAAGTCCTTGTGCCGCCCCTGCTCTGTGTTAAGGTTCTGGAGGTCATCGTTGGAAAGCCCCTGAGTTCCAACCACAAACCTGGCCAGAACATTGGAGTCACGCTTGGCCAGCCAAGTGCTACGGATGATACTCCTCCGCTCTGTGTACTTAGGTCCAGTTGTGATGAGGACCACGAGGAATGCTGAAAAGCCTTTGGATGTTGAGGGGGCATCATGCTGCTCTGGATGGGACTGCGAAGTAAGGGCATGTGGGGCGAGGCCTGGAGGATCCTGGTGACCCTGTTTCAGGGTTTCTGAGGTACACTTTGCCAGGAAGACCAGAACTACAGCAAAGCTGCATACAATGCCAATGACCAGCGCTGTCTTGTGGCGGCACACAAGACGCAACAGATTCATGGTGCTGAGTCTGGGGTGAAAGCACAAAAACTGTTAGGATTAATGAAATTCAAAACTTCAGTTTACTCACCAAAGCATAAGTTAAACTTTACAGTGATACATTTCTGCAAGCAAAGAAAAATGAGCAAATAATTTAACTTATTAAAGACAAAACTGCACTTTGTTTTAATTAAGTGCATGCATGAATGAATGAACGATAAGGTGAGTGGAGAGGCAGTTCGTAATTGCATAGCACTCATTTTCTTAAACTTGTTTGGTGGCTGCCTACAGACTTTATAGATGTAAACAAGTTCCAGATGTAACAGATGTATTCTCGCATAAGCATCACAGAGATAATTGTTTTGCATTGTGTCAGTCTGTGAATGGTACCGGATGGCATTAAGCCCTTGAAATCCAGTTGTGAAGTTTGGTAGTGAGGTTTTTGCGTTTGGATCACAGATATTACCATTAGTAACAGTAACGTTAGCTATAACGAGCAAGTTAGCCAAATAACCTTGCCACAGCTGCACATCCATGATCTTTTAGCAACACTCGTTTGGTAGTTGTTCCGTGCACTTTATACGAGTCATAGCAATTTTGCAAGCAGTACTCGTAAATCAATGTTACCTTAGCTTAGTGAAAAGTACCTGTCCCGTGAATGAAACAGCCTGAGAGGGCCACAGACAGCAGTTTTGCCAAGCTAATGCTAGCTACCGAGATAAAACCCTCTGTGCACTCTCTAAGCTCACTCCACTAAACGCAAACACACACAAGCTGCTCATATTGGTCCAAACAAGGGATGGAAACCAGCCGGTTTAGCAGCCTCGATGTCAGGCAGTTTGTTGTTGGCAGTTCAATGGTTCGGTGTGTGAGTGGACCCAAGTGTCGATGTATTCATTTTTTGATGTTTGGCCGTGACGAAGAGGAAACGGAAGTGAAGCCCCCGAAAGACGGGAAAATAACCAAAGACTACAGAACTAAAACTTTGTTTATATATTATTGTCGTTCTTATTGTTATGAATAATTGAATAATCCTTCCCCTACATGCATCCTTCGAAAAAGGGAATGGACAAACTTTAAGCTTAACTTGGAACATTTATGTGAAGAACTGATACGACATCATGGTTACAGTATACAAAAATGCAGCAGTTCAACCTTTTTCTGTTTTACGATATGACACCTGTAAAAATTTATTTGACATTAAAAAAGAGACGAAAATGAAATGAACATGTACATGAGCAGTTTGATGACAGCTGCGGAACGGAGCGTGCGCGTTTTCGCTAGAGTAAAAACACCGGATGTTCTATTTTTTGTTTCAAAATAAAAGCTCTGTAAACTTGGATTTTCACTGCAATCTATTGACTTTTCGAGAAAGACCACTGTTTTGTGATTTTTATTCGCAGCATAACCATCGAAAAAAATCCATCGTGAAAAACTAAATTTGTGTTTATCAAAGCTTTAGATGTTTATTTGTTATTGAACAAATCAAAAGAACAATAATGAAAATGTTACATTTGTAAGATGATTTCTCAACACCATTAACTCTCTTCGTATATAGTTGCAAGCTGTTATTTTAGATTCATTGTCCAGTGTTTACAAATTGTTTTCAAGAATAGTGTGGTTCTCACAAACCTGTGGCAGGTCACACTTGAAATAATATTTCTTCTAGTAGCGTGTGTGTATTAAATAACGTAGAATATCATCGCAATAAATTATAACTCACTGCAAATTCATCTGTATGTTTAAATTTTTACAGTTGCTTGAAATTCACAGTCGACTCCGGGTGATTCAGAAGAGTTTTATTTTGAAATGTGTAACCGGTGGCCTAGTCTTTTTTTGCGGGCATGATAGTGACGATTTGCATTAGCTAGAAAAATAATAGCCTCATCGTACTGAACTATTTGTATGGCGTTTGTACTTAACTAAGCACACAAGAAAATAGCATACTAAACATGTAAGCTATTAAGCTGGCATTTTGTCCGTCATACAACAGCTTTGGTGAGTCAGTAACGACACCGGACAGATAGTGGCAAGCGATGACGGTTTGGAGAGAAAGCCGAAATCTTCGGACATGTCCGATTTTTCTCGCCGTTTTTCTGCTAATTTTGAACCTGCAGATGGCGAAATCATCTCCTGAATATGACCCCTACAAAATCCTAGGTGTCAGCAGGAGTGCGAGTCAAGCAGAAATCAAAAGGGCATACAAGAATCTTGCTAAAGAATGGTGAGTGCTTCACTTCGGGTCCCTTAGGCCATCACATCTTGGCTGTGCCCATCAAATTCAGTCAACAGTGTGCATCTGACATCTGAGCCGGTTCTTGTGATCATCCAACTTAAACCATTAAATTGTATAAACAGCAGCGGTTAACATTGATCATGTCATGTATGTTTCTTAAGGCATCCGGATAAAAACAAAGACCCTAAAGCTGAGGACATGTTCATCAAGGTCTCTAAGTCATACGAGGTGGGCGTCAAAATCATGTTCTCTCTCTCTCTCTATCTTTACATATATATATATATATATATATATATGTGTGTGTGTGTGTGTGTATATATGTATACACACACATAAAAAATTAAAGGAGGATTCAGCGGAGCCCTCTGAGAGGTTATATGATTTCAATTTGGCTCACTCAGTCTGTTTCACTTTCTCTATCATGCTCTCTGTGCAGTTATTATACCATTGATAACACAGTCTTCTCACTCCTCTTAGATTCTGTCTAATGAGGAACGAAGGACCAACTTTGATCGCTATGGGCAGATGGATGAAAACCAGCCCTTTGGCCAGTCCCAGCACCATGGTTTCCGGGGCTTTCACCACAGCTTCTACTTTGATGAGTCTTTTTTCCATTTCCCTAGGTACTCCATGTTCATATTTGTTCTAACTGTCATTAAAAATCCAGTAGATGTCACTGTGAGACCCTAAGTACCAGCATGCCTTGGACACAACTGTGCTGCATTAGGGATAAAATCTCTTCTTCTTACAAAACTTTTTAGTCTCCACATTCCCACAGCTGTTTTTTCAGTGGTGCAAAATTGTGTGAGAAAGTCCTATAATGTGGAAACATTCACTTATTTATGCAGCAAATAATCAACAAAAAAAAACAACAGATGATGCATTGATTGAATGGCAATTATTAGCATAAGGCAGAACAATTAGAATTAATGTCAAGAAGTAGTTACTCTGGTAAGCCAAACTGGTAGGGAAATCCATTTGAGTAACTGCATGTGTTGTCATAAATGTGTATTTTGGGCAACAAATATCCATGATGTGTTGCAAGACAAAGTGATACAATACTTTTCCATATTAACATTTTGCCCCATCCAACACAAAATCTGTGTTAAGATGTCAGCCTGAGGCTCCTACATTTTTTTTTGAGAACTCCATTGTGATTACTACGAGGTGGCGGGTCTTAGCAATCTTTGTAGAATAAATGAACTAATGGTCTTTATTAGTGAAATGTCCTTTTGTAAGAAGGTTTTTCATCACGGGATCATTACCTCTACTGACAGTGTTCACCGAGATTTGCATGAACTAACTGGAGTTACAGAAAGTTTTCTCTCAGTTCATGTCACGACAGCACCCCGTGGGCTATGTCTAAAAAAAGGCTCATTGACTTGCTTTCATCCCTCCTCCAGGTCCAGGGACTTTGCAGACAGCAAATATCTGCTTCACCACGCTCAGTTTAACAGTGATGTCCTTCCAGACAGCCACAAGAGGCCGTACTTAATCAAAGTGACCTCTGAATGGTGCTTTGCATGCATCCACATTGAGCCTGTGTGGAAGGAGGTGGTGCAGGAGCTGGAGCCATTGGGTGAGTCAGCTGTCACCAGACTATCTCCAGTCTGGCCTTCCTACACTCTGAGAATCAGGGTGGGTTTCCCTAAAAGCATCATAACATAAGGATAATGTTTGCTCAGTTCCAGGCCATTAGTACAAGTGTTAAGATGCTGCGCAGGGAGCCAGCCATGTATTTAATTATTCATTAGAGCTGATTTGTTTGTCTTGGTTGTCTTGAAACAACGTGTAAAAGCCTTGGGAGGAATTCATTCCTATATCACAAGTGTCAGACACCGGAGATGAGTAAAAGTTGTTGAGTCAGTTCTGCTAATTAAAGGTACAGTACTCAGTTCCCTATGGATGTAGTCTCATGCTTCATCTGTAATAAGTAGGCAGCCTGCTCTGGGAAAATATCCTCCATATTTACTATTATTTTATATATTTTTTATTATATTCTCCAGTTATAACTATCTATTTTATTATATTATTATATATATTTACTCTTTACAATAGATTACATATGTGTTATAACAATTCGACAGGACATTTCCTACAATAAGCTTCATACTAAAAGCTTCTCCTTTCTGAATGAGCTTCTAGCCAAACAAAATAATGTTTTAGTTAAACTTGTAGCATTTGTTTTAAAGCAGCATTGATCCCTCTTTTGGCCACCGTGGGGCAGAACTCCACAACAAGCACAGCAGCACGGATATTTGGCTTAATATGATCTCACAAAGTAGTTACAGATAATGTAGCAAACACTTGTCTATTTTTATTTGCAGCAGAAATTAGCATTCACTTGTAGCCATGTTTCTGGCAAACTGACTACTGAAAGTCCGACATTTACCACCAACTCCTGTAAGTTTCATCACCACCAATTAAACAGCTCTGCTGTAAAATATAATTTTACTAAGCTCATAGTGGTCTGTTTTTGCAGATTCATATGCTTATAGGTTTATTACTGACCTCAATGTTGAAACATATAATTGAATTTAAGTCTTTATGACATTGTCAAGGAACTGAACATTATAGGCATCATAAAGGTGAACAGTTGTGTTGAACTGAATTAGCTTTACATTTACATCATGCACTCAGTGCCCACTAAGTGTGTATTTCAGTTCTCCTTTCTTTCAAAGCCCTTCGTTTTCTCTGTTGCCATGATATTCAAAAATCCTGATTCACAGGAGTCTGTGAGATGCTAAAAACAGATGTATGCATCTTTTATGAACCCTATCCATTAGGCAGCCCCTCACTAATTTCAAAGACTGGAGTGAAGATCATGCAGTTTTGAGTGGTTCCTCTTTGAGACTTTTACTGTCTCTGTGACTAAAACTGCACAGTCCTTCTTTTTATTTTAAGAAAGAAATCCCTCTTATACAGGATGTGTGTTTGTTGTGTTTTTATAATGTGATAGAGTATTAATCTGCATTTTTTTCATTGCTGCTCCTTGAACAGCATCAGTTGTTATTCTGCTCCGTGTGTTTGCATGTGCTTGTTTTATTGTCCGAATTCCGCATAGCACAGAATTAATTTTTTATTTTTTTTGGATGATATCGGATCCTTTATCGCAGAAAGACTTGTGTTTTACTGCTGTATCGGGTACAGTAGCAATCAGTTATTCACTGTTACACTAGGTGTGGGCATTGGCATTGTCGACCTGGGTTATGAGCGTCGCCTTGCCAACCAGCTGGGAGCTCATCGCGCTCCCTCCATCATTGGGTTGGTGAACGGCAGGGTGACCTTCTTCCATCAGGCTGTGATACGTGAGCACCTGCGACAGTTCATTGAAGACCTGCTGCCCCAGAAACTGGTGGAAAAGGTAAATGCAACAGAATAAATCCGCTGTGACTACGGGTGTGCTATCATTAAAGAATTGTAAGATACTTTGTATTGAATGTATAGATCTAAAAATAGTTACCTGTGAACAGTATTTATTTGTTGACACAGATGAATAATTTTGTTTGTCATGTGACTGTAACTGAAGACATAGGCCTGGTGGAGTAGGGCCTCTCTAGTGTGGCTGTGAAAATCTTGAAAGGGTGGACTGTTATCACAAGTTTAGCAAGAATATGTTTTTGAACTCCGCTCGATTGTTTCTCCAGATCACAGATGACAACTACATGACTTTTCTGGAGAGCTGGCGCACAGAGAATAAACCCAGGGTCGTCTTGTTTGACCAAGTGCCTGTTGTTCCCCTCCTCTACAAGGTAAGTAGTGTATTAACATGCACACACACACACACACCAATGTTACACTGATTAGAGTCAATGCTATAGTGGAGAGCAGAGCAAGATATTCTTAAACTCGATGGTATTCTGAGATCTGGTACAGTTTATACCGACACATCAGAAGTAAGCAGGAAAATTTGACTCCCAACAACTACAGATGCATTTATGTGAGCAGCTGCTTCTACTTTAAATGATTCTTTGTTTTACTGCTCAACTTATATTTACTATTTTGTTTCAGCTATTTTTTCCCCCCTCTAACCTTTAAATGGCAAATATAATGGTAGTATTCTTTTTAACAACCTAATGCCATTAAATGTAGGCTTGGAAATACATTGGAACTTAGTTTGAGCAATTTAAGTTCCCCAAGTTATAACTATCTATTTTATACAGTTATGAGTTTATATAAAAACTGCTTTGAGCTCTCCTTTTTTTACACCCTTTTCTTATTTCTTTTTATGTATTTATTTCCATGGCTCTCTTCTTCCCACTCCTACTCTCCAGTTAACAGCATTTGCCTACAGAGACTATGTGCGCTTTGGCTACGTAGACCAAGGGGAGAGACACAACACTCGGCTATTGCAGCAGTTTAACATAAACACATACGCCCCCACCATGCTTCTGTTTAAGGAGGATACAGAGAAGCCTGTAGACATCATCCAGGTACGTCAAGCACAGCTTCAGCCTACGCCATATCTGTAGTTAAAAAGTGATAAAATATTCCCTCTGATATAATGCTCTGGCCCATAAGGTGAATTTAATTATTTTATTAGTAGAAGTTTTATTCCTTTTGCAAATTTTCTTCTACTTTACTGCATTAGACCCTTTACACTCTCTGCCCTTTCTTAATTTCAGGCTAGAGGGATGAAGCGACAGATCATGGATGAGTTTGTTTCCAACAACAAGTTCCTGCAGGTGCCGCGACTGGTCAACCAGCAGCTTTTTGATGAGCTGTGTCCTGTCAAGCAGTTTCACCGTCGTAGGAAGTAAGACATTTCCTGAGCAGATGGTGCTGCACTCAATATTTACTCGAATCGACCTCTTGTGTAATAAGACTTTAACAGATAACATGTCTCTCTTGAGGAAACAAAGGCAAACAAGCTGAGCCAAAAAGTTAGCTAAACTGTGATAATTGTTTGTAGGTACTGTGTGCTGCTGATCACTGGGGAGGACCAAGCCTTTGTCCCAGGAAATAGGGCCTTCCTGGACTTTGCAACAGCGAACACAAAAGAGGTGCTGCGGTTCGCGTACGTTTATCAGCGTCAGCAGCAGCCTCTCTGTCAGGCATTGCTCCAAAATCAAGCTGCACTCTCACCTCAGGTCAGTAGCAGAAACACATGGATACACATGCATCAAGACACAAACTCACTCGCATGCTCCTGTATCAAATGTATGAAAAAAATAAAGCCATCTGAAGAACAGAAAAGGATTTTCGGTCATCCAGCATTTATGAACATCAAGGACACTTTGCACCCTCTAATCCTTTATATCCAGAAATATACAGAATATGATATGAGTCAGATAACTGATATGTGTATTCCGAGACTCAGTTTACAGGAACAGGCTTTTTAACCTCCCCTCCAGGTGGTGATTCTTGAGAGGCGGAGCCAGGCTGGGAAGGTCCTGTACCGCTCTGTGAGCGGCGGCTGGAACGGCAGTGAGGAAGATAAGTACAGGCTACATGAACAGTTGGAGCTCCTCCAGAAGGACCCCACCTATCTGAGCTCAGACGCCACCCTGCCAGAACTCAACAACGAGATGGCCCCTGTAAGACACACTCTTATCTAAGCTTGAGACCGCTGAGCTGGGTGACGCACTGACTGATGGGAAATCGTATCTAAAATTTTGATTTGAAACAGTTCTTGGCTTAATGTCGTCGTTTTCTGTTCTTGCAGATGTTTATTATTCAGTGGATGAATGCTGCCTATGATTACATCCTTCAAATATATGATGACCTTCTCTACTCGAACTGGTAAGACAACACTCGCCCAGATTGTCTGCATTATTTAGTTTAAAAATAAGAGACTAGGTGGTGTATTTTGCTGATGTATTTGTATAATGTAAATGTATCTCAAGCTGAATCATGCTGCAGCATCAAGCTGTTGCCAGATTGACCTGCTAGAGGCTTTGTAGGTATCTTAGCCATGATGCAAACCATTCTTGTTGGTTATGGTGCCATGTTGCTGTGTATTTTCTGCTACACGTTTCAATAACAACATGATTCTTTCCTCAAGGCGAGAGATGATGCCCATCTTGTCTCTGATCTTCTCAGCTCTCTTCATCCTGTTTGGCACCGTCATCATTCAGGCCTTCAGGTAAGAGAGGCATGACTCTTTAACTCAGTCTGTTACGGTTTAAACAGACGCTCGAACATTTTAACTGAAATTTATTAAAAAACATCTTGTACTCATTGTTACTGACCAAATCTATAGCAGAAATGTGTTATTAAGCATTTTTTAAAAACTCATTTGTCTTCTAATTTAATATGATTGTTTCTTGTTTTGACTCTAGTTGAGTCAAGTACAGACCCAACAGCTTTGCCTCAAAAGAGTCCAAGTCATGAGAGTCCACACTGTTTATTTGCCCTTGTTGTGTGTTGACAGTGAGCCAGGTGAGAGCAAAGCCCGGAAACCGAAGCCAAAGGAGCAACCACAAGCTGAGGATGATGCATCAAGTAGAGCGAGCACCTCAAGGTGATGTGCCTACAGAAAGTAAACGCAAGATGGACACAAAATACTTTGACCAAACAGTGCTTCCCATTAGTAATGCAGACCCTCTTGATGTTCTAACTTCAGCATGCCTTTGAGTTTGTCAAAGCAGCCCTGCAATACATTTTCTCATTTGTCATTAAATATGCTTTATTAGTGCAATGTTAATTAATAGATTACATTTTATAGACAACCAGGTATAAAAATACAATAGAGGATTGTTTAATGATTTATTGTCCCCATTTATCTCCAGCTGCTGGTGCAAAGTGCTTTGCTCAGAGTTCTTAATCACATCTTTCCCCTCCAGATCAGGACAGATGACATCATATACAATACTGTTTATGGTCATGTCGCTGGAATTTTCCGTAGTTGAAAAAGTGATTGAACTCATTGTCCTTATACTTATTCCATGTGTTTATCAAGGTTTTATTTCTTTTATGGTGTTGTGGAAATTTTCCCAGTCTGCCTAAAGGAAGTCAAAGAACAAGACTGCAAAGGTAGCATGCACCAAGTGTTTATTCTCTAAAGAGAGGAAGTACTACGCAGAACCACACGGCAGTATGTAGTTCAGAGTTGTGCCCCCTGATTGAATGTTACACTCAGGTTTTATACTTTTCTGACATGTATCTGGCCATTTGGTGGAAACATCACAGAACTTCTTCAACAGATGGAGTGGAGGAGATTGGGGTGCGATAAAAGAGATCTCAGGAGTTTACAACAGGGTGTAATCTGTTGCAAGGCATCAAACAGCAGGGTGCACCAGGTCATCCTGTGGTCAAAACAGCAGTGGACAGTTGAGGCTACTGACTAATTACAAAAGCATACAAAAATTCCATCACAATGGATTCATTATATTGGCTGTTTGTTGTATAACATGTTATCTTTTGTTTTTGTTATCTGTCTCAACATAATACTTTCACACTTGGGAGTTATTGGTTGTTAAAAAAAACAATAACAGATAAAAATCCCTAATGTATATTAATGCACTTCCCACCGTCCCTTGTACCTCCCCCTCCCTCTGTTTTTGTCATTGTACCATACAGCCGCCCACCTAGGAAAGACTTTGTGGAAGTGACAGAGCTGACGGACATCACATACACCAGCAACCTGGTTAAGCTCAGGCCGGGCCACATCAATGTGGTGCTGGTGCTCACCAACGCCTCCAAGACTGTCCTGCTCAGGAAATTTGCCAAGGAGGTTTTTTCTTTCTCTGGGTAAGTCTCAGCGCTGCAGAGACACTTTTTAATGTCCTTTATTATTTGTTTCACACATTAAAAAAAGGTTTGAATTGACCTTTTGAGCACAGACTATAGTTATCAAAACTCTTTCTGTTTAAAGACTTTAGGACGGATAAACTTGGGCCTCTGTGTGCTCTTATTATTACACAAAAAGGTCTATTTGTATTATTGTGTCTACACATCTCAGTCTTATTCCAGTAACTTGCTTTTAAATAATGGGACTTCAAACCTGTCCTGGAATTATATGAACATTGCCCTATTGGCATTTTTATTCTTTATCTCATACTTGATCCACTCATTAATCTTAAATCCTTGTGCCCCTAAAGGACTCAGACCCTCCACTTCTCCTTCCTTAACGCTGATAAACACCACCAATGGATGCCATCACTCCTTCGCTCATGCTCTGATTCTACCCAGAGCGAGTTTCAGTCAGATGAGGATGAGCAGTCGTCCAACTACAGTGGCCACGTCCTGGCCCTCAATGGCCACAAGAAATACTTTTGCCTCTTCAGACCCGTCTTCACAGGGGACGATCCGAACGACTCCTCGTCCGAGGTCTCATTCTCCTCTGACAGCAGTAGAAAGTCCCGCTCCCGCTCCAGGTCCAGCTCCCACTCCAGATCCAGGTCCCATTCCAGGGAAAACGGGGCCGTACCCAGGAGAGGCTCCAGCAGGGCCACCAGCATAGAAGTCCACCACAAGCTTGACAGGCTGGGACTGTGGATGGAGAGTCTGATGGAGGGCACCTTACCCAGATTACGGGTCCCTGCGTGGCCTCCTCTTGATGAAACCTGCACCCACTCTTCCACTGAGAGTTGAGTTTAAAATAAGAAAGGTACTGTGGTCCCGCTTCCTGATTAAGATTTCAGCAAGAAAAGGTTACATTTTTCAAATTATTACACTAGATTTCTTTGACACAGGTAGATTCCTGCACAGAACTGTTCATTGAATGTCTCATTTTATCTAATAGAAGGTGTGGAGCAGGTGAAGGTTGATGGCTTAGAGTGTTTTGCAACCACAAACCTTTAAAATTTAGCATATTTAGGCAAAGTCTGAGCTGTAAGATGCCACTTCATGTCTTCTGTACAGAGACAGAAAGAGGAAAAATATGAAAATCTATCAGAAATAACAAAATTAGAGGGTTTCTCCCGACATACTCTTTAAAAAATACAGTCTGGGCTGAAGCACATATACACAGTCTTTACACACAAACTTAGTGTGTGTTGTTAGCTAGCTGCAGCACCTTGCTAAAGAGAGTTGCAATTACATATAAGGCAGATTTTCATATTACTTCATTGTCTCACGTTTTTTGTTTTTGTTGTTTGTTTGTTTGTTTTTTTTGTCTGTTCATTACACACCAAGAGCCAATGAGCTTCATGGCACATACATAAGCTCCGGCTTGCCATGTGCTTATGTATGTGTGTTACAAATAAACCTATTTTCCTCGTTTTTATCTCTGAACATTGATTATGTAAAGTCATACAGCACAGGAAAAATGCCTTGTTTTGTTTGTTTTTGGCTGGACTTTCTTCGAGTCCTCTGTGCCACCAAAAGTCTCTACAATTTGCTTTTCACCTGAACTCACCTTCACAGTTGGCAGCCGTCTGTCACGAGTTGGACCTTTGCAGGTTTTTTTCCCTCAGATGGAGATTTCTGAACAGATCTCTACATGAATCGATACATATAAAGGCTTGGACACTGAACCTGAGGCACTGAATTTAGAGATAAATTAATTTAATAAATTAGTTTTTTGTTTGTTTGTCTGTTTGTTTTTGGAATTTTAAAGAACCTTCAGTTTGACTTGATTATTGATTTTTGTTGGCTTTTGGAGATCTAAAACAACCGTTTTGATTCTGGGCTTACAGACTTGAGGAATCTCACATTATAAGCAGGAAAAATTTACCATATTCTTGCATGTTTTTGAAAAAAATGTTCATGACTACATAGAATTCCTCCTGAGATTTTCCTGCTTTGACCAAGTTGCCACGTCTTGCTGCTGTTTAGTTGAATAACTTAACATTGAATACTCTACAAGCCAAGTGAGGTTTGATATCATTCTTGGTAGATGTCACCCAAAATGTTAAAATCTGCCTTTTCTCTAATTTTTCTTATTTTTTAAAATAGTTTTTGATTGTCTGAATCAGGGATAAATGATAAACCTAACACTATTATATTTGCCCTTTTTAAGCCTGAGCCCTTAAACCACTGTAAATGTTAGTGCATGGAAAAAAGTCAAATTAATATCACTAATCATTTTAAAGTGAATTTGCACTGGCAGCTTTAAGGTTTCTCTCCTTCCTCCTTCTGCTCTGCAATGAAATAATTTGCTGCTCAACAAATAATAATTGCATTATACTATAACCATTGTTTTTTGTTTTTCTTGGTTGTCCTTTTGAACGTCATTCATGTCCATATCCAACTGTGAGAAATGAAGTGTAACTTATTACAGAAACTCCTTTTAAAATGGTTTATTTAATAAAATGTGCTGACAAGTTTGAAATACTTTGATACTAATGTGGTATTTTTAAACAAAACATCTTATTTTCTACAGTGAAGCATTTATTATGTTATTTAAGGTCAATTAAGGCACATTCAATTATGAGATAAACAGGCAATTAGCTCTATGTATTTATTAAAATTAAACTATACCTAGAGTATATTTAAATATGTGTCATTGTTTTCGATTTTGGATGGTACAAGAACAAATATTTATCATAAATAGAACCATTGCTTAACATGAATACACATTTTCAGCAGCATTATAAATAGCACACATCAGAGCGGTTCAACAAACCAACACGTGTGTGTTTTGTTCTGCAATACAGAGTCAGAACTCGTTAGGAATATCAACCACTTTGTCCATGGACAGGTCTTCAGGGCCAAACGAGGCTGGCAGCAGCTCATCCACAGTCATCTTTATGTATCTGCCATCAGGCTTTGACAGGTACACATCCCAGTTTTTTCCAAACTGTGAAGAAAAAGGACCAGAGAAGAAAATAGGGCATGAGGAGAACATGGTATATGTCCTCAAAAATGGGAAAGTTATGGCTCCTGAAAGCTGTAACCCAGCAGAGATGATGATACCTCTCTCATGAACTGCCTGCAGCCACCACACGGGGAGATAAACTGGTCTGCCATGTCACTGCAAAGAACATGGGAGGGAAAATGTGGTAGATAAACAAAACATAAGGTCTGTTAGCTCAACTAGGCAAACAAGCACTGATAAGTGACTGCTGTTTACATCAGGGGACGCATGCTAATGTTAAACACAAACTCAGCCATGTTAATAATCACATCATAGGTTCACCAGTGGAACCAGTTTGAAACCTTTACCCAACGCCCCCTATTGACTTTAAATGTTTACATATATTGCTCTGTTCTGCGCAGACTCTCACAAGGCAAATACAGGGAGTTTGATCATCACAAGCAGTGAAAAATGTTTCCGTTCATGTTGGTTGCAACATGGAGATTGCTGCTTGATTAACTGTCCACTTTGTCTTTCCTGCTGTTCAACCTTTGACCCAAAGGTGAAACGTTGTAAGTTTCGCATTTTTGAGAAATGAAAGAGGAAACAGGACTCCATTTGGCAAGTTTCCATGACTTGCGGCAACTTGAAGACGTGCGAGAAACTGAGTGCAAGTACACTGAGTCACTGATGATGCCGGAATGATGATTGTTTGCTTGTGTAAGAGCAGGAATGATGCTGGTGTTTTACAGGAGTTACAGATAAGTTTCGTTATTATGTCGATGTCATTATGTCAATGTGGATATTACCTGGCGATTGCAATGGCCTTGAAACGTGTGTAGCCCTCTGACACTGCCTTTGAGATAGCAGTCCTCTCAGCGCACAGCCCCAGGTTGTAACATGCATTCTCCACATTGCAGCCTGCTTGGGACACAAGAATTATCATCAGAGGCCCTTTTACCTTCAAATAGACTGTCTGTTTGCTCCCTCTGTCCTGGTCAAATAGTAACCTAATGGGTCTTTGCACTCGCAGCTGTTTGCCATTCAGTTGCCTCCCCTCAGTCATTTCTGCAGAGGGACGTGTGACTGGCCAAGCTTGGCGAGAATGTTGTGTCTTTGCCTCGCTGTGTTGACAATGATTTGACATATCTGTCTGTGTGTACACTGTTATCACAAGTGTAGTGCAGACACAAAAGGTTATATTTACTCAAAGAGAAGTTCAGATTTGTTTATTGTCAAAAAGAGATTTTATTTCTCGATTATTTGTCATAATAGAGATTTATCTGGGTAAAAAAAAAGAATGATGGTTTGCTGCAGTGTGACATTTAGAAATTCAACTTTTAGTCTGAACTTTGACTCAGACACAAGTTACATAACGGTGCTTTTGATTTCTTCCATACTTTAACTTTTACAACACTCATTTAAAATTTTATAATTCTTTAAAGATAATTTGCTGACTATTGTTGAGAACTGAATCTTTTTCTTTTTTTCCAATTTTTGATCAAAAGTTTTACACTTTACCTGTAAACACGCAGTCTTCGAGGGTCAGGAGGGCAGCCCCCACTCTGAATTTGCTGTAACGGCAGTAGGCTTGCTTCTTTGCCGCGTGAGATTGGACGATCAGTTCTTCGATCGCTTCCTGGGACATGCTTTTGGAGCGGTGGCTCTCAACATGCATCATGTCTGTGGCAAACTTGACTTGGTCCATCCTTGGCTCTTGGTGTGTGTGAGGCTCTTTTTGAGTCAGTGAAGAAGTGTTGTGTTGCCCGGCTTTAAATGTGAATGGGACAGTGTGAAAGGGGGGAGGGAGCAGTCACAGCCAGTCACCTGGTCGGATGCCAGTAAGCTGTCATGAGTCAGTGGGAGCGGTTTTGTTGTTGCCTTAAGCGTTTGGGTTTTGTTTGCAGGCATGATGATAAAAGGAAGTTTAGGAAGGTTGCTTTATCTCATCTGTGTGACTAAACTTTATTGTCACATAATTATTTTCCTTAGAACGTTTGTTCTTCATCTATTGCCTATTCGTGTCATAATCAAATAACAGAAGAAGAGGTTTGAGAAAATATTAATCTTTATTGAATTCAGCTTCCCTTTAGGCTCTGAGTCAATTAAAACAGTTTCACAGACCAAATGATCCCTGAAGTGGGTTTGACATGGTTTTACATCACTTCTAGAAAACACTCAAAAACACAGTAGAATTTCAAAGTACAAAGTGCATTTAGCTGCATATGTATAATAGACTTGGTTTATTTATTTTTATAATAACCTGAGTCTTCTCTCTCATTTGACACTCACTACATGGGGAAAATCACTTACATCCCTCAGAAAATGATAAAAAGTGCTGCTTTAACTACAGCCAAAAACTCCAGTAGGATTCGTTCAAATCTTCATCACAGTAGAGTCCAG
>JAQNCA010000014.1:17600910-17621733 GCA_029783725.1 Acanthurus tractus
AGATTATTTTTGGGGCTTTTTGGCCTTTATTTGATAGGACAGAGTTGAAATGGGGAGATAGAGAGGGGGGGGGACATGCAGCAAACGGTCGGAGCCGGATTCGAACTCACGACCGCTGCGCAGAGGACGGAACCTCGCATATATATGGGCCGTGCTGCACACGCTACTGAGTGAGCTAAACAGCGGCCCATTCAAGCTTTTCTGTCCTAAAAAAAGATTGCGGCTACTGTACTGATGTGGCAAATGTTCCCCTATATGACCTTTGATATCGTACTTCTTCGCACTCTTTCAAATTATTCCAATTCAAGCTCTCCCACTTGTTAACTAATCAGTTTTGAAGTGTGTCTTGTGGTGTAATGGAGAGTTTAGAGACTGCAGGGTTCAATTATGATTTGCCCCTCCTATTTTTTCTCATTGATGCATTGTTAATTTGTAAAATACAGATTCACTTAACTTTCTCAATGATAAAGAAGGCATTGTGTATTAAGATGTTTCCTGTGTTTCTGTCCAGTTGCGAGCCCCCATGGTGCTGAACAAGTACGTGTCCCTGGCACCTCTGCCCAGACAGGGGACAGGTGTGGTCGACGGCTTGGTGTGTCGGGTGTCTGGGTGGGGCCACAACAATGTGGTTGGAGGCCAGACCCCCTTCACCCTGAGAACTGTTGCAGTGCCCATTGTCTCTGCTGCAAGATGTAACAGCAGCGAGTCATTTAACGGAAACATCACAGCGAACATGATCTGTGCCGGCTATAGGACAGGAGGACGAGATGCATGCAAGGTACAAGCACACAAACGCCTTTATACCCTCATTCACTTACGACAAGCAGTTACTTTAAACAGGTGTGAGGTAAGTACATGCCGCACATTAAAGGTCGTCCAGTCTGCCTCATTGTGACAAACCTGATCTGATCTTTGAAAAGCCATTAAAAGCATTTTGAAATAGTAAATTCTCCAAGGTATCAGCCATGATTCTTGGAGTATATCAAATAGCACATTTTCATCCTCTTTTCATCGGCTTGCATTATAGCAAAACAATATCACAGTTTCAGAAAGCTCATCCACCTGAAAGTATGAGGATACAGATCTTCCCAGCAGTGTTGGTTCAGGTACAAGCTTTTATTAAGCAGACGTGGCATACCACCCTCAGGAACTGGAGTAGTTATGATAGTTACAGAAGAGACTGAAAAAAACAGCCCTGAAATAGCATCAGGACTAAACAGAATCTGCTGTAATTTTGAACTACAGACATTTGCAGCCGCAGACAAGAGCAGCAGCATCTTATTTGGTTATTTGTAACATGATTCTCTACCCGCATGTAGTAGGAGAGGAAACTTACAAGAAATGCAATGTGTGATATACCAGTAGGCTATATTCTGCCTTAAGTAAAGAGCTAAATGACTAATTAAAATGTGCTATATTTAACCCTGCAGTAGGCAACTTGGCGCGCTGGCATTTCCAAGTGGCAGCAAGAGATTATGATTTGGTGAATTGAACCATGCGTCCATTTTGTGCTCATACACATGAATCCTACTGGTAACATTTAGTGACTATTTCACCAGCTGCCGTGATATTAGACTGAAATATAAGGACACACATGTAAAAAGTACTTGTGTGATAATCAACATTTAATCAATGCACATTTAATCCATTGTTGTTTTTTACATGTGAAGCCAAAGTTCATATGTCCAAAAAATTCACATTTTGTATTTAATGTTTAGCTGGTTTTTGGATATTTCACATATGTGGAAAAACTGACAAGATGAAGGCACACATTTTCTGAATTTTACACATGTGAAGTTTTTACATCTTAAGTGTATTTTGCACATGAAAACAAAATGATTTTTTCAGAGGTTCTTTTTTTTGAACATGTCTGTCTGATGAAATGTTGGATTTAACTGCATCTAATGTAATCGGGATGTTCTTTATTGTTGCTGCCATGGACCCTGGGAAGAGTTGCTGTTTCCATGTTAAACCTAAAGGGAATCCAAATAAACAATATAACAACACTTTGTGATTTAAGTTCAAATTAACTATTGAACTCTATATTCCTGTAGCACTATATAAAGACATCAAAACTGTTTTTACAGAATTATTAGTAACTCATACCCTTTTTTCCTGAGCTTCACTGTGACGTTACAATTCATGTGACGTTACAATTCTTGTCCCTGCAGGGAGACTCCGGGGGGCCACTGGTGTGTGGTGGGCGTGTTTATGGCGTGGTTTCCTGGGGAAACGGCTGTGGAGATGCTAAGTTTCCAGGAGTCTACACGGCGGTGTCCAAATTCCGTCGTTGGATAGACCACACTATCTACCGGTCATACCTGCGATGCTCCAATTACTGAAGAAGATGATGATAAAAATGAGATCATGAAAGCCGCCATTCATGCCTGAAAAGGGTCTTTCCATTGATAGTATTTGTACTGTTAAAGCTGGTTCTGAGGGAAATATGCAAGCTTTCTCTGAATTACTGATACAATTAAAAAAAAAAATCTTTTATGGAAATAAATGTTCAAATTAGACAGTGGTTTGAGTTGTGTCACAGTGGTTTGGTGACTCTCAGAGCAAGCGGCAAAATCCAGTCCTTAAAAATGAAGTGCTTAAAACTGCAGCTCTTGGCTACTTGAGGCTCGCTACGAAAGCGAGTCGGCCCTTATTGAGCCCTCTATTAAAATGCCTAACTTTACAGGAGAAAGAAACTTCTTTACAGCCAGATACAAAAAAAACATTTTTTTTGTCTCGAGAGCTAATTCTCCTGTTCATGACAAATGTACAAGGGTGAATTTTTGTATTACATTAACTTAAATTACATGAAGGCTTGAAGTTCTCACGATCACTTTTGATAAAATATCTCCTATCTGGCTAAGAATAACACAATTACTGGTAGCATTGCATATCTGCCACGGCTCTGTCCTTTTTTTTTACAAAAAAAGTCACATCTGACTCCAAAAAATCAAGATGGTGAAGACCACAAAGCCAAAGTCAAGGATTCAAATGGTAGGCTTCTCCACAAACCAATAGGTGATGTCACAGTGGCTCTGTTCAATATTTAATGTACTTTTAATGGTTAGTGTAAATGTTAGTCCTGAATTTAAATTTAACCCTACACACACATATTCAGCTTAAAAAGTTAATCATGTTTGTGAACTGGGGCACCTTGTAGTGTATTTGTAACATAGTTAAGAAAAATTACCAACCTTATTTATGAAATAGTGATTTTTATTAAATTTTGATCTCTCCTCTGTTTTGCTCTAGATGTTGGGTTTGTGTTCTTGTTCGTGGTCTTGTTGGGTTGGTTTATTTTTTCACATGTCATTTCTCATTTCTGTCTTTCCTATTTAAATTGATTCTATGACTCTCTGTTATTGACAATTCTAAGAGGTACCATCTCTCAACCCACAGTTGCTTTTGGTTTGAGATCATTTTAGGTTTAAACCTGAGTCTTTATTTCATTCATCTGAATATGAAGATCTGCAACCTGCTGTGTGGTCACAAAATGGAAAGAAAGTTATCATGTTACCAGTTAACATTTGCATGTTTGATGTTCAGTATGGGCAGGTCCGTTCAGGTAAGCAATGAGTTTAAATAACCAACACAGTCATCAGTTCTGAAGGCTATAATTTCCTGCTGTGAAACTGAAAGAGTTGTTAATGGGATGTTCTGATGTGAAAGGTGAGTCTCTGATAAAATCATGACTTCTGTGAGTCCATAGGGAGTAGGTGTGTCCTGACTGCACCTCCTCTATGAATAGTTGATGGCACATTCAAGTAAGTTGTGCTGCAGGCTCATGTATCACTTTTCATTGTTTGTGTCATGATAAATGGTCGAGACCCCCTGAGAAAGAACAATATCAGAATCTAATACTTGTCCCTTTGGTCCATGGCCTTTACTCTATGTCTGTTGTGTAAGATCCTTTTATGCTTGTAGAGACAGATTTATGTAAACGGTGCGAATTCACTGGAGACAATGCAAACTCAGCATGAAAATAAAAAAAAGTCTCAAACTGGACTTTATTTACCTATAACTATAATGAATCCGCATCTTGCTTAAGAAAATGTGATGTCATTTAAGGTAAACTGGAATTTATGGCATTTATTGGATATATTTTGTGAGTCTGAGTTTCATTTGGAAAGTCGACTATAAGTCACGTTGTGTGTTCAAAAACATCACAACATGACGTTTTACAAAGTTATCTGGATAATTTACCAAGTAAAACCAGGAACATCATCACTCCTGGAACATGGACTGCAGGCTATGCTACGATTTCACTTGGCAAATACCCAAATCATTTTTATAGAGCTGCTCTCTGGAACACATTCCTGATTGCCATCTTCAACCTCCATCCACAAACCTCCACACTGACGCTACAGCTCATAGGAAATTTGTAGTAAAAAAAAAAAAAAACAGTTTTTTTTTTAAAAAAGGAAAAAAAAAGCCAAAGGCCTTCCATGAGGCCAAAAGTCACATCTCAGCCTATGAAAACACTGCCATCCTCTGGTAAGGTGTGACTCGTTGGACACATGGCAACTAAAAAGAAAACCCACAACCAAAGACATCGCCAATATTATAACACTTAAAAACACTTTGGGAGATCTGACATGTCCAACTCGTCGAGTGGTGGCGCGTAAACGACGTTTTCCAAAGATCAGCATCAGCTCACATTCATGTGCCGTCTTTGAATATACTTAAGATCGCCATTTATTTGATTGCATCTAGATCCCGGAGAGTGGAGCATTGGCACACCACGACTCCAGCTGGAAGCTTCTCTGGGCTGCACCAGAAAACCCCCGTGCAGCTCCCTCGCCAGGTCTCCCCGGGATCCGTGTTTTGCATCGCTCCTCAATTTGCATTTCTTCCTCAGATTTTCCGAGCGACGGGTTCAGCCGCTCGAAACCAGCGGGCGCTCCACGGCTCTATTGTACGTGCGCCTCCATTTCCAAAGCAATACGCACAGAGAAGAGAGAGAACCAACCTCTGGAAATTTTGAATTATGTTGCCGAAGCTCTACGACCGGGGAAACTGAAGACATTTTGATTTACTGTTATTTCTGGTGCGTACCTGAGGAGACAGACACGTGTCTTCGGGGTAAACAGAAAGGGCTAGATCGTGTCACAGATAGCATTGTTTTTTTTTTTTTTTTACCCCCCCTTTTGTTTGTTACAGACGGCCGAGTTCAAGCTTGGCGACGAGCTATACATTTCAGTTTGTGCGCCTTGGTGATAAAGACGCATTTGGAGATGTCGGAAGTGCTACCTTTCAACGAAGAAAAAATGAGTCATTATGGAAATGAGGGCGACGAGGGACACCTTTCCTTCACCTGTCGTCTTCAAGACACCAACAACTTCTTCAGTGGCTCACAGAATAAACGTCCGCCGAAACTCGGGCAAATAGGCAGGAGCAAACGGGGTAATTATATAATTAAGGCGTTTTTCGTTTGCATGGTGATATGTTGAATGCGCACATAGGCTATAGTGGACTGTAATCAAGGATGTCTGTGTACAGCTGCAGGGGCAAAACCGTTACCTTGGCATGGTCTGCAGTGGAGACTGAGATGATGAACTGTCGTTTGCATGCGTGTGGGATGTATGGCTTTTTTAAATATTCTGTTCGCATTGCTGCAACACACAAGTTGGATGCGCAGTGCGTGCTGCTAAATGCCTTCTGAATGCTGCTTTACAGAGTTGTGCTGGATGTCCCCTCCCCAGTGAATGGTTGGAATGATTGAGATCTGTATGCCGTGCAATTATGATTTTTGCCTTTGCATAATCAATTCAGGCTGTTTGTGCTTATTTCTTTTTTTCTTTTTTTCTTTTTTTTTTTATTGCTTTTGCATTTCTGATGGCACCCAGGTGATAGTCCTTGAAAATTAAGGCTCACTGGTGGTGGCACATGCATGCACACACAGACACACAGTACAGTAGTGCACAGACACAACATGGACAAACATGGAAAACAGGCAGACATGTAAGGTTTGCACCTGTGGGTGCACAGCAAGCAGTCATGCAGATATTCAGACATGCACACTCACAAGTGTGCACACACACGCATACACCCATTCACACACACACACACACGCACGCATGCACGCACACACATGGTTATCTTTATCTTTTTGCATACTCTTGCTCTCTCATGCATGCACCCGCTGCTTCTGCTCATACAGCGCAGTGCTAATGGTTCTGGGCTTTAATGCCCTCTTGTCAGTCGGTGGGTGAATTTTCAAGACGCCACACCAAGATGAGCCCCCCCCCCCCCATTAACTCTCTCTCCCCTGTCATCCACAGTTGTGATTGAGGATGAGAATGGCGACGACGAAGCACTGAAAAATGGAACAGAGAAGACCCCGGCAGAGGCTTAGAGCGCTTAGCTCATCACCCCCGAAAAGACAGTCTTGAAATTTTTTATGGCGATATTTACCAGTTTTAATCCAAAGACAATGTATATAAGCACTTTCTCTCATGTGGCAGCAAGCAGCACTTCCACGCCCTCCTCTCCCAGTCAGTCATGGCCATCCGGGTGACACACACTGGCAGGGGCGGGAGATGGCAGCAAAGGAGACCCCCAGGTGGACCCCCCTAACACACACACACACACACACACACTCACACTCACACTCACACTCATGCACTCAAGCAAACAAACACACCCTCGATTACAGGGTTTCGCCATAGATCCGAAAGCGGGAGAAGACTAGGGGGGGGGGCAAGATGGAGGGAGGAGGCGATGCTGTCGAAATGCAGAAATCAGGGACAGGATACAGAAGTAAATCTGATATTTAAACTAAAGCACACACTTCTCCTATATCTTATTAATCAAACCTATGGTACCATTCTTTCTGCTCTTCATTTTGATCGAGGGCAAATGAATAACAGAGTTTGTAAATATGGAAAGGGTAGCCCATATTTTCTTGCACAAAAGTGGGAAGCAGTAAACTGGTTTGTTCTCTGTGTTGAAGACTTTATTTATTGATCCTTTGGAATATGTCTTTTGCAGTGACTTGAGGCCAGAGGAAGTGTTCTTTTGTATGTCGAGAAAACTTTGAGTGAATGAGAGTGACATTTTTTTTCACTTAACAATCTTCGATGTTGCCTGAGTGTATTTTGTTACCATACTTTGCAGCTAACGAGTCATTTATACAGTGTACCTCCCACCTGTTTGTAAGCTTCCCAGGCTTTCACCTGGATTGGTTGATACTGTAACTTGACTGTACACACCCTATTGATAAACTGTTTATATTGCATTGTGCATTATCGTGTGTGCCAAAATCTCATGAGGGATATACTGTACCGGACAACTTGTTGTTTTTTGTGCTTTATACATTTACTCATATGATTCAGTTGTTTTGTTGGGTTGCCATTTTTTAGGGCTCTTTATTAAAACACTGAGATACCAACTCATGCATGGCAAGTATAAAATCATGCATGCACGGCAAAAGTTCTGAAACTCTTGTGTATTCTTGAAGCACCTCGTATACAGCTTTGAATGACAAACCTCGAGAAACAGTCTTAATTCTGCGTTGTACTGTACGATTCACACTGATTTGTACAGTGGCCTAATATCTTGTAATAAAGATGATGACAAAGTATTACTTCCTGTTCAGTTTTGATTGGGGTTTACAACACAGAATGATGTGTTAGATGTTGCTATTTCTTTTTAAAAATGTTTTAAAACTGTAGCTACAACACAAAAGTGTAATTTTATATCAGAAAGGCACAGACAATATCAAACAGCTCAGCTGAATTCTGGATATGTTCCTTGTGCAGTAGTTTCCCCTGTTATTGGATTGCCTATTTGGCTGCCCAAGAAGGTCAAGTCAGCATTTTCCATTCCCAAAAAGTAGCATCCCATTCCTTGGAAAGCTCAAATATGGAAGGATATAGAAAAGGAAGGAAACATGAGTGAAGAATCTGAAATCCACACTCCGTCTTGATTCGTTGAGAGCAGAGTGGAGGCAACTGCGCAACAAGCTCCGATCTCATAAAGTGCTACAGTACTGCAAATGATCCCGTGGAGAAAATGTTCTCCACTGCTTCCCAATGCAATAAATGTCTCTTTGCATCTTAAATCTCAGCTCCTCTCTTTAATCAAGTCTTCCCTTTAACTCCATTGCCAGAGATGTAAATGGTGCAGGGCCACCGAGGCATGAGGAACACTGATGAGACGTGACATTTCCAACTCTGCTGTGGTGACTAAATGATTCATGTTGTGTGACGAGCCTCTGTCAGTGTACAGCATCTTAAACCCGGACGGCCCGGGTGTGTGTGTGTGTGAGTGTGAGTGTGTGCTGGGAACATACATGAAGGCTCACACACACACTCACACACATGGGCACAGAGGCACACACATGTCCGTTTCAGCTCCAACTGCAGGCGAGACTAACATATTGCTGGTCTCTCCCCCTCCCCAGTCTTGACAGACATGAAAGGAGCTGCCTGGGCTGGGTACCATGGTAACAGATGCACCTTGCACTCGATGGGTGCTGCGGTGGGTTTCGGCGCAGAATAGTCTTCCCTGAGCCTCGGCTTGATACCATCGCTATCTTTAATGGAATGTTCTCCATTCTCTTATCTCTGCCCTCTTCTCTCAAGACCCCCTATTCACTCAGTGGCGTGACCGCATTATCCTGCCAAAATAGTCCCTTCTTCCAAGACGGCACTCAACCGTGACGATGGCGCCCACTGCAGTAACAGCCTATCCTCTCACACACACACACGGAATGAGAGGATGTTACATTTAGGGAGCAATGGTCTCTGGTTCTCTGTGTGGTGGATCCTTTCATCCAAAACGTTGCAGTGGAAGCGGGATGCGATCGGACCGAGCTTGGCTCTGATGAGTCTGAGCACAGGGTCAGGTCCTGTGCACACACGGTCAAACCTGTGGGATTCAACCAGTGACATGCTGCAGAAAGTCACATGGGTTGGATATAATCACATAAAAACAAAGTAGTCTTGCAGAAGTGATCAATTTGAAATGGCGTGTTAAGGTGCACGCAAACATACCATTATTTGCCCTTTAGATAATTTGAAGGTGCACTTCTCTTTGTTTATTCAGTATTGCTGTATAACGACAATCCGCACTCATGATTTCTAACCTTTTCTCCTCCCTCTATTACATAATTTTGCACCCATAGTAAACCACAACTACAAACCTAGCCACGCATGTGACTCATACAGTAGTAAGTTGAATGCAAATTATCAGTATGCGTCACCTTTAGCAGAGGTTTGAAAAGAAGAGTTGTTTATTTCCTGAGCAACGTAAGGGCAACCAACAGAGGGATAAAGAGGCTGAGGAGTCCCTGCTTAAATTGTTGAATTGCTGGTGCATCCATTAGAAAAAAAAACAAAAAAAAAAACACTGCAAAAATTACTCCGCCTCTTGATGATCCTGACGACAAAGTGGCAAACACAGAAAAAACTGCACTGGTGAAGAAGAACAGGTGTCACATGTGAGCACATACCAACGCTGACAGATGAACGAGATAAATTCGTAGTGTTGCTTCAAGCTACAACTTTAAAGGGCTCGCAAAGTTCAATAAAACCTTCGGACAGTGTTTGCAAACATAAGGATTATTAGTTTCACCATACTGAGGCTTTTTGGAATGATCCTGACTCACTTGTCGGTTGTTTGATGCTTAGCTGACACATTTCTAGATTAAAAAGGAGTATCGGAGCCATCTATTTATTGGATTATGCAGTTTAACCACTACGCAAATTGAAGACTTATTGCAATACTATAAAATGTATTGATTTAAATGCAACATTCGGATATTGATTTCACATTGGTGTCCTGATTGATGATGATGATGATGATTTTCTGCTGCAGTTAAGTGCAGAAACGTTGCACGCGCTGTTTCTAGGCTTGCAAAAAATGTTATTGCATTGGTGGCATCATATAAAACATGACTTGGTGATCATGATGTGTTACAGTGGTTAATTTCTTGTATTAGAGTTTTTCTCATTTTCCCTCAGTATCATAACTTGAATGCTGAAGTGGATACAGGACATCAAATGTGGCTAAGAGCTGAAAATCTGAACCGCCTGAATGAAAGATAATTTACAGAGACTTGTAGTAGGTAACAAACGTGTTTTTATAGCCTGCATGCAAGTATTTGACTATAATAATCATTAGTAAGCAGTGCACCTGCTTTATTGCTGCATTTCTATAATAAGTAATCTGGAAAGGATAAAGAAAAGAGAGAAAAGGTAAAAAATGAGAGAAAATTGTTTTGGAGAGTGTCATCTTTTCTAGGTAATTTCCTGATCAAATGATATGTTGGGGACATTTGTTTTATTGTGACTATTTATCTCCTGTCTCCTATTTCTATTTCTATCTCCTGAAAAGGTTTCAGAGGGACAACTAAAAGTAAACTTACTTGGATGTACATTGTCTAAAAGATTAAATCTTCAATCCTCTAAAATCTTGCAACATCACTGCAGAGGAGTCCTGGTCCAACCACAGTCTCCTCACAATGTAAAGTTCATCATCAAGCCTCTGAAGGCTTACACTCCTCAAAGGTCTAACTTATTACTATTGGCAGCCTAATCATGCATTTTAGCACACTGGTAATCCAGGAAGACACATTTGTCAGTGCATTTAGATAACATAACACTTATCCAGCTGACATACGTTGCACATATTCAGGATAAACACACAGACGTCTCAAATGCAGATTAGGTGCTTTTCACACAAACCCTCTGAGCTGCAGACTGAGATGCTTCAGAGTCCTAATGCTGTTATCACAGAGATGCAGCAGATGCTGCTCACCTCAGGCTGGACGGATAAGTTCAAATTCAAGCTCAGGCTGCGGCTGGATGACCGCTCCTGCTAAAAGAGGCTAAAAATCATACTTAACAGTGAATAGATCCTCCATTCTTGTCATCTGTGTAATGGGAAGCTCTTTATTAACTTAGTGAGTCACTATTTGGAAAAATACTGCGGTAAATGGGTTTTGTAGTGAGATCTGATGAGAGGCTAATCGCTGGTCTTGTGAAAGGGGACAGAGAGAAGTCAAGATCTGGATGACTGTTAGATTACATAAGCTCTGACAGGTGAGAGGGAGAGAGAGAATGGAGAAAGAAGAAGGAGTGAAAGAGAGAGAGATATACATTGGAAGAAGACTGGGTTTGGAGCATTCATAGGTCACTGACACGTGGACAAAAACCACACCCTGTAAGCTCCCCTTTGCCTGCACCTACACACACACACACACATAGGCCAACACACGCTGCAGCCACACACACCCCAGCCTGACAGACTCCCACGCAGCCTCCTCTCCTCTCTGCACTTGTGAATCTGACCTTTGTATCGTCGCAGGGAAATACCCGCGGTGACCTCACATGCTGAGCTGCCTCACTGGGAAAATCACCTCTCATTCTTGGTGCAAATCAATGGGCTTTATATGACACAATAATAACATGAAATGCAAATGGAAGAGGCAACATTTGCATTTCATTCCAATGTGTGTGTGTGTATGTATTTGTGAGTTTACACACATGTACCGATGCTGGTCTGTTTTATGTAGATTTCTGCCATTTGAGTGTGTGCATAGACGTACACCCGTTTCCCCTGTGTGTACCTCCCTGTGTGTGCATGTGTGGTGTGGTGCGTGGTGTGTGTGTCATGGGCTCAATTGGCATTGGGATCAGGTATTCTCTCGCTGATTGAGACTCTGCTGGGAGTTTACAAGGACGCGAAAGAGGGAGAAGGAAAATGCAGCCCTGGTTGCAGTCCTGTCAGGGCACCAGAATATTCTGTCTGCACTTGAGTGGGGTTTTACGTCATTTTTTTTTTCTTTTTTTTTTTTGGATGGGTGGGGGGCAGAGTTGAATCTGTGTTTGACCAGAAGAACAAACCCTGCCTTTGATAGATGGTAAAACCCACTTTGTTTGCAGCTTAACAGTGATCGCAGATGACGTCAATCTTTCAAGCAACTTCCCCTCTCAGATATGAGTCCAGCTCTCCCCATCTCCAAAAAACCTGAACCGCCTGAGTTGCTCTCCTCTGAAATAGGGGTAAGAGAGCAGGTTGAACAGATGGGACTCTCAGGGCGGAGTGATAATAATGGACAAACAGCAAACAAAGACATGGACCACTCCACATTAACATTGCACACTCTCTCACTGTTTTCCAAGGAAAGCGGAGAGAGAGCTGGAGAGGGGAGGGAGGGAGGACGGCAGGCAGGCAGATCGGAAGAAAGTAGAAGAGCGGCACGAGAGGGAGATGAGGAGATAAGAGAGATGGAGAGCCAGGAGAGACGGAGGGAAAGAGAGGGATAAACAAAAGTGAGAGTGGAGGAATAGAGAGGAAGAGAGACAGAGGCTCAATATGATGAAATGAATGCCAGAGAGAAACAGTTCAGACCCACCAGATGGTTACTATAGCAACCACATCCCCAGTCTCTCTCTCTCTCTCTCTTTTCCTCTCTTTTTCTCTCTCTCTCTCTCTCTGCTTAGTTGCTTTGTTGCTGCTTTAAGTCTGTGGAGGGAAACCGACGGCTGAGAGAGAAAAGCTTTTTTACATTTTGGTGCAGTGGCATCGTAAAGGCTCATAACCAACTTTACATACTCGCGTAGCCGCTCGTACCAACTCAGCATGACGTCCGTGACTCCCTCCTGGTTGTGCTTTTGATCGCCGATTTCTGTGGCAAACACCTTGTGAACTGATGCGGAGGATTTTTCTCCCATAGAACGATTCCCTGCAAAAGCTTATGTATGTTTTAAGTGCACACATGGCAGCTCAGTGCACCAGTGCGGGGTCATGAACAGTTCAAGGAACAGGCACCGGCAGGAGTCCCTCGTGACCTTAATAAATGCCATGTTTTACCTCTGACCCTGCCTCACTCAGACACACATACGGGCATCCTCTGTATGTGTGAATGTGTAGCATTTCTGTTGCAAAGCGTGCACTGATGTAAACACTGCAGACAGATTGAGACGCTCTAAGTGTTCTCCTTAAGCTCAGCAGCAGTGCACTACAGTTTCATACACAGAACGGGCATCAGATGTCTCCATCGAGATCGTATTCGTCCCTGCAACGAGCAACATTCCCATTAAAACACACACACGCAAACATATGCATGTTTAGAAACGCAGCCTGGCACAGCGCACGGCACAGCCTGCACACACTCACACACATTCACAGACACCAGCCGGAAATATCCAAACTGGGATACACAACAAAGGGAAGAGCTTGTGGGCCCCCCAGCTAATCTCATGCATGGAGATCATTTTCAAAACAGAACAAAATGGTGGGCCATCTCTTGGTGGCAGAGTGGGTCTCCTCAGGGCCCCCTGGGCGAGATGGCATGTAACTGTGTACGCGTGCCTCCTGAATAAAAGATGCTGACCTAGATGGAAATGCGCCATTGGTCACTTAATTTGTCCTACATGCGTGATTGGCTTGTGACCAAAGATATAACATAGCTGTTGTCCAATTGGCAGCGAGCAGTGATGGTCATGCATGTGTGCAAAATGTTGCTAAATAGCGCAAAATTCCCACGACAGGTTCGCACAGAAATATTGTGTTTGTGATAGAAAATGAGAAATTTAATCATCTGGACGCCAGATTTAAAAACAAATCGAATTGTGCCAATTTACTAGCTAAACAATTTGTCCTTGCGCTTCATGTCGGTGTCTTTGTGATGTACGTGTTGTTCTCTTCCAGCCCTCGTTTAAAAAAGCTTCATTTTTCACCTCTGGGGCTCTGGACCTCTTTATCCTGCATACATTTTCAAAGACACACTAATAAAAGAAAACATGAGAAGCATTTTAGCTGCTCCGTCATCAACTAACATTACACAGCTCACTGATGCAGATTGGAATTTTATGCAATGTGCCAACGCCAGATCACGTGGGCCTTAACATAGTACATATGTCTGCAGGTCTGTGAGCATGAATGAGCCCAACTGAAAGGGTGTTTTGTATCAACATTGTTCTGAGCCCTTCTACATTATTGATATGCAATTTGACTGCCCGCCATTAATAAATTATTAAGGAATTGAAAATTGTTGAGCTGGGGCTTGACAGCCTTGAAGCTCTTTGGCCCCGGCAGATGAATGAACATGGCTGCATGATTGTCGATGACTGTTGAACTTCAAGCTTCACAACCGAATAAAAACTCTGCTTAATCTTTTTTTTGTCAGGTTTTTCAAAGGACTTAAGGCTATTCAGCCCCCACCTCGCGTTATGTAATAATCCAGCTGTTTATTGAGTGAACTGGTTGGGTTTAGTGAGAGCTTCGTCTCCCCTGGAGAAAGGAGGGAGGCTGGATCCAGATGTTCGTGGTTGCCTGGCCAATCTTGGGACTGAAAGTGTGTTCAATTCTGGAAGCTCAGCATGTGTGAAGTCCCCTTTGGTAATAAGTGATCCTTGGAATCCTTCATTTGAAATATTTAGAAGAACACATTCAAATAGACCACTGACATATGAACATTGACTACAACAACTGAACATGACAGTCACTCAGAGGCAGACCGAAGACCAACAGCTAAAACAGAGATTTATGACAGTACTCCATTAATACACTCTGATATTTGCTGCACAACTTACATAATAATAATTATTTTAGCTCTCCATCAGGAAATTGTGAACGTGCAGGCCTTTAACTTTGCTAAGACCCCTGGTATCAGCAGATGTTTGTCTGGTTATTTCTTGGTTTTGAAGCCCACAAAGTCTTTTTAACTTGCCATCTACCACTGAGCCAAAACCAGGGAATGTTTTAACCAATTACATTTTGTGCTCTCAAGGCACTGAACAGAACACAGAGGTTTAGTCCTTCATTAAACCCGAACGACCAGTTTTATTTCCTGATAAGTGGCTTTAACATTGTTCAGTCATCAATCCACTCTAAATGACACTATCGTGCTTTGTGCGTCATGATTTTCCAGCTTTTTATTGAAGATATTTTTAGTGGGTTACAGAATACAATTTAAACTCAAAACTGCAATATTTTATGGCTACACCATCCCATCCACTGGGGTTTTGTTTTAGTTGGGGTTTTGTGCCTTCTTTAGATATATTTCTTAAATTTAAACTGATAATATTCTTTGCTTTTGGAAATTTGGGGTTCTCTGCCAAAGTTCAAAAATGAAATTAATTTAAACAGAATTTAAAATGACTACAAATCTTGCTTAAGGGTTCAAACTAAATTATGAAAAGGATTCAACTATAGAAAAGGGATTTTATTCCATAAGAAAGACTTTGATTTAGATCAGGGAGATGTCTTTTGATACATATAAGAAACTGAAAAAATATTTTTATGAAGAGCGCAATTGAATATATATATATAATAATATACAATGCACAATATTAAATCTCTGAAGGATAATTTCAGTGATTAGGGACGTGATCTGTGAGAACAGGTCAAAGTGGTCAAAATGAAAAAACTAAACATCTAAATTCTAGGACTCATGTTACTGATCTTTAGTTCAATAAACACAGAGTAGTTTGTAAAACAGTCAGGTCTTTAATATAAAGGCTAGAGCTCTGACTCTGACAACAGCAAGCTGATCCATCCACATTGAAATTCCTTGGTGATGTCCACTCTGCACCATCAGCCTCTCTGGCTAAGCCTCAGGAATACCAACCAGCTGTCAGCCCCTTCCCCTCTAACTCTTCCTCTCTCCCTCTCACCATCTCTTACTCTATCTCACTCTCTCCCCCTTTCTCTGTACGCTTTCTCTTGTTGACAGAAAACAAGTGCTACATCACCATTTCATTCTGGCGGGGGTGTGCAGGTTGTTTCTTTCTTTTTTTTATTTTCTTTGCTAGAGATGCATGGAGTGAGCAGAGAGGAGTCGGCAAAGAGCGAAGGATCAGGGGCATGAATCTTAATCAATTCTACCAGGAGAAAGTGGGGAGAAGAGGTCTGGGGAGAATCCGCCCTTAATCTCCCTGTCTCCCCTTCTGCTTGTCTCTCTCTCACCTATGGACCCCTGCATGCAGCTCGTCTGTGTTTACAGGATTTGTCTCCCTTTGATTCTCATTAATTAGCTGATGATGGACGACCTGAATGCTGCCGTGTTAGAGACAGAGATAACAAGATCGAGGAGACAGAGTCCTGCTGCTGCTGCTGCTGCACAGTTTTACATATACATAAGTGCTTTCACAGTTTCATGGCAAGCGCCTATATACTGAAACCATGTTGGTTCCATTATTAGATATAATATACAAGTTCATCAGAGGCAGCAATGTTTGTGTGACCATTTGACCTTATTCAGACATTTAGGTGCTATAAGGAACAGACCTGTGACCAGTAGGGGGCACCACTCGAGTTAAAGTTAATTTTCCTTGAATGGTCAGTCCTACACATTTTTGCACTCTTTTGGTTTGGGGCCTTTGTCATGTTTTAGGCTAGGTCTCTTAGATCTGATTAAAAGTTGGGTGAGCGATATATTGGCAAAAATATCGATGAGAATGAGACTTGATAATAGTGGCCCGGGCAGAGCCTCATGACATGTTTACCGGCAAGAAACAAGCCAGCTATGATTAAAAAAATAACAGCCAACTGTCCTCCAGGATCCCTCACAACACCTCTTATGGGCATTTTAATGCTAGACCAAACAATGATATTTCACATACTAGTCTGCTTCCAACTTGGCATCAGCTGGGAGAAAAAGGCCTTCTCCCATTTCAAAATAACATTATCTCAATGACAAAAGCCAACTAAAAAATTAAAAAGTTCTTTCTAGTTTGATTTGGTTTGGATGAGCTTGATAGACCTACACAAAGTCCTGACCTCCAACACCCTTGGGTTAGCTGGAATGCCAACTGAGAGCCAGGTCTTATCATCGATCATCAAAGCTGAGTGGCCAAAGTATAATGATGACACTGGTTTTTGAGTATAATGTTTATCAGTTATTCTTTCAATTTGTTTTATTAGTTTCATCTGTACATGTCAGAAAATAGTTACAAATGCCTTTTTTAATTTCCCACAGCTTAAGATGATGTCTTCAAATATTTTGTTTTGTCTAAGTACCAGTCCAAAGGTATTACATTACTGGAACAACACTTTCATTCACCACATGAGTAACTAACTGATTAATTGATATGTTTTCCGTCAATTGACTTACTAACTGTTTGTGAGTCAACATGCTTTGTTTGGGTGTCCATTCACTTAAACCCCGCAGTGTATCTTCAGTCCCACCACAGTAATGTGTAGAGACGTTTACCAGATCCAAGCCTTAAGATTATCCATCACACAGTAACTAAACCAACATATTATGATATCATGTAAGCCACTCCTTCATCATCTCCTCCTCCCTCAGCTGTTGCTTATCTGAATAACGCCTGCACCATACATGTTAAAGCTGCACTAAGCAATATTTCTGGATGAACAAAGCGTCACTTTACTATGTGCTCTCTGGAGAACATAGAGAACTTTGTGTTCTCTATGTGTACTATGTGTTCTATGTGATGGCGGACTATTTAAGTCACAAGCAGACACTTTGCATTGTTGTAGACTAAATGTTAATCTGTGGTTTTAGCATGGTGCTGTAATACAGCAGTAACAATGCATCTACAGCAGAGAAGCAGCTGGAGCTGCTGTGGTTAGCTGTTGTTGTCATCTGTGACTTTAACACTGTGCAGTGTGAGGCGCCAGAGCAGCAGACAAGCTGCAAGAGCATGCGACAGAAAGAAACACGGCTGTAAGTCCAAATGCTGATGTACACTGAACGGTGTGGAAATACTTTATTTGACTCTCCTGATCCCACACTGAGCCAGCTCCACGCTTGTCCTTAATGTTTTGATTCAGAGATCTCAAGCAGCAGAAATTAAATACTGCGCCTGTAATGCTGCTCCTTGCAACTCCTTGCAATTCTGCACCTGCCCACTAGCTGTCACTAAAGTCCACATCTCACATTTCTGAGTCCCTTATCTGTGGAGCTGCTCTTTAGCCCCAGCATGCATGGAGGAGGGCTAGCTTCCTGTTAAAGATTGCCTGTTGTTGAGGTGTCAAAGGCTGCTATGCTTTGTTCAGTTCTGCATGTCTGTGCTCGCTTTCATGCGAGATGACTGTCTGTCTGTCTCGATCATGCACTGAGAGGATTGTTTTATCATAAATCTGTCATGTAACAGTTTTTATGACACCTTTCCTTCCCTTTCAGTTCCCATTTGAGTCAATGTCTTGAACTAGACAGTGATATCTGACCAGGTTTCGAATCTGAAAGCATCTGATGTGTTCACGTCACAAAGTGTAAGAATGAAAATTAAAGAGTCAGTCACAACTGGCCACTGGTGAACCTCTTGTTCACCCTTTACCAGTTCAAACCTGCCTCAAGGCGTTTTATAAATTATTGAATGAACAACTCAATAAATGTTTTATTTTTGTGTCACACCACTGAAATGGACCGTCCCACATGGGATTACATGACACATGGTAAGACCACATAGAAACAAAGACTTCCAACAGTCGACACTTAAGTGTCAGAGATAAATAAAACATTGTAACATACCACTGAGTTTGCGTGTTCCAAATTAAATTTAAAAAAAATCAAACTAACAAACCCAAAAAGCATGTTTTACACTAAAAAGAGTAGAGGCTTAAGATAAAAGCTCCCTGATAAATGCATTTTTTTTTCAGATTCCCTGCACTGTGCCGATAACATTTACCAGCAACAATTCAACAAAAAACAAAATTATCTATAATCAATATCAAGATAACGCCCATTTTCAGATGAGCTTGTAAAGAGTTTATTTGAGAGGCACTAACACTCCTTTGGACATGAAAATTTTAAAATAGGGACCCAGGTATTAAGATTTTTCTCACAAACAGGCCTGCTTAGAATGTTTACCCCCTCTCGCTCTTTTTCTGTCTGTATTATCACATAAAAATGAAGACTTTTCTTTCTTTCTTTCTTTTTTTGCACATTTTTAACTTGATGCAGATCATCTTTTAACTGAAGGAGGACAAAGGTTCAACCACCTGAGTTGTCACCCTGCTGAAGTGTTACTGTTTAAATGCTTGGAGTGAGTTTAGGAGTGTATCCAGTGCCTACACAGACTGTAACATACTGTATATTTATGAGTGTGAAGTAGTGTTTGATCTGCTTTACGTAGCCTATTTGTGGACATTCTTGGCACAGAAAACAGTTTTCTACCGCAACCTCTCTACTTTGATATCCTTTCTGTCATAGTCAGCGCTTGAAATGAGTCCTTCTGTGGCAATACAAAGTCCTTCTCTCTGTCTCTTCCAAATTCTCTGGAGACCTCAAGCCTTACTTTTACTCATTCAGTTGCCATGGATACCTCCAGCAAGGCAGCTGATTGTAGGCAACAATAAACTCTGCTCTTTCAAGCCTTTGACAATTTGCCTCCAAACTGACGACCTCTCACATGTTAACACATACCCATTAACGCACGGACACACATACTCACATACACAGGTACTGTGCATGTAGATAAAGTAGGACTGATGCATATGGAGCGGCATTGGTCATCGGACAACAGCGGAGTCAAGATCAATGTAATCTTCTTCAGCACAATCCAAAGCCACTGTCACCATCTATCTATCTATCCCGGTGGAACAAGGGAAACGTGTGAAATCAATTCCACATTCATTTAAGGAGCAGCCAGCCACAGCAGTCTGGCTCTGAGGTGACCCTGAGTGCTCCTGCATGCTCCCCGGTGGAAACCGGCTCTGGTTGATAGCCTCGTTTCGACAAAAGTACTAAACTGAGATATGCAGCACTATTCCTAACTGTGCCAATACAGTAAGGGGTACATGTGTCTTGAATGACAGATTGGTCTGCTGGACCGTTTCAGATGAAGAGTTGATATCTCAGTTCTGTTCTGCAAACTTAAAGGAATAGTTTGACGTTTTGGGTAAAAATATTGGTTAGTTTCTTTGCCTAGAAAAGAGACTAATACCTCTCTCCTGACTGTACTACCAGCCTTCTAGCTCAGCATAGGGATTGAAAACAGAGAAAACAACTAGCTTGGCCTTGTCATAATCTAACAAAATCTGCCTACCAGCTCCTCTTATACTCACTACTGTTACATCTCATTTGTTAAATTTGTACAAAAGTGTAAAACCAGCAAGTTGTGGAACAAGTAACCTAACAGTTACTGTATCTTGCTGTTTTTACATTCAGTTGTTGGATGCTGCGTGCTCACTGTTTTCCCAGATTTCAATTAAGCTTTAAGTGTTGAGCTACTGGCTATGGCTTCATGTTCACCAGACAGACATGAACAATGCATTTATCTCCTCATTAAACTCTTAACAAGAACGATGGATTTACAAATTTACTCAATAACCCTAAACCTCACTCTTCTGTTTTGGCTGAACTGCAAAAGTGGCCCCAACTTTTGGTTGCCCCAGCACCTGCAGCTGTCTGTGACTCAATAAGGGAGGGATGAAGTTTGGCCATCGGTGTTGCTCTCTGAGTGAAATTTCCCCACTGGCCATTGCTATTGCAACATTAACAGGTGCAATCAGTCATCAGAGGTGAAATTACAGAGATTGGTAAATTCTTGTGCGCGCAGAGGCCTGAATGTTCACAGCAGCCGAACATTTCTCGGCATAGGTCACAAGCAGTGCTCATCTCCTGTGCTCTTTTCTAATCACATGTGGAGCTGATCTTCAAAATAACCTCATGAACTCACAATGAAAAGCTTTTTAACATTTCTAAATTTCTAGATTTCTAGAAGCAGTATCAAGGCTTATACTCCAATGAAGCAAAAAAGAAAAAAAACACTTTGTATGTGATTAATAAATTCGCAAATCTAGCTTATCCATGTCATTTTATAGATTTACTGTGGTAAACTTTAAGAACCTTACTATTGGTAGCATACCATTGACCACGGTATGTCAAATTGGTCATAGCGTAAC
>JAQNCA010000014.1:17621833-17636075 GCA_029783725.1 Acanthurus tractus
ACTGTGGTAAACTTTAAGAACCTTACTATTGGTAGCATACCATTGACCACGGTATGTCAAATTGGTCATAGCGTAACACATGACCATTCATTGTTTTGCTGTATACAAGGTTTTGAGCAATATTTGTTACCTCACATGAAACCTAATTTTATGCTGGAAACAAGCACCCTAACCCTAAAATTTAATGATTTGCAATGAGGACTTAATTTTTATCCCCAAAGGCAAATAAGTTGTCACAGTATGACTGTGTTAACAAACTTATGTGGTCACATGCTCGAACACAAAAAAACAACATGCAAGCTCTAGACCAGTCATAGTCCTGATAAGTCTATCTTGGCTTCTCTATAGAAAGGTACCCAATGCAGAATAAAGGGATCACTGGCCCTCATAAAGTATCTAATCCTGATCAAAAGTATCCCAGAGTCCTCCAAAGCATGTCTTTAAAGCGGCTGTTGTTACTTTCACTTTGGAAAACCTTCTTTTGTATCTTGTATCTGTAAAACTTGTCAACATAGTTTAATGATTTTACACTAATTTGTTATTTCCTCTAGAAGCTGGACTAGTCACAAAATTGAGTTCAAAAACTGCAATGATTTGCACTTTTAAAGAGAGTTTTTCCACATGAGATCTGCTCTTACTCAGTGCTGGTTGTTACTGTTTAATGGTGATGATACACTGGTTGCATCACATTTTAGGTTTATCTGTGCTTCTGAGTTTCTTAAATTGGTTTTCTTGATATTTGGGGATTTCTCTTCATTATTTCAGTAAGGCTGTCAATAATGAGGTAATTCCAAAGAAGCAATTACAATAAAATAACCACAAAATGTTCACTGTGACCTCAGTGATGGCTCAGAGAGTTTTTCAGAAAGTGTACTGTTATCTCAATGAGCGATGATCTAAATCATAGTGAAACTCTCTGATGCACAGCGGTGAAATCAGGGGAGATGACGAAACTTTTAATTGGCTGGTCTACTGGCCTCTATAAGCTGCCTCACTGAATTGTGTTTTTAAAATTTACACCAATGGAACTAATTAAATGAGAATTTTGAAGGGTAATCAAATTTTTCTGATCCAGAATTCTCTATATAAAAAAAAAATCCAAAGCTTGCAGTGTGCAGATGTAAATATTTAATTCATGCTCACTTTGGATGTGTGCAATAAATATTTAGCTTCTGATACACAGGCATGCACTGAGCACAATCACCTTTGCGATGATGTCGCATTTACTGTAAGGCACTAAAGTTGCTATGTGATTTTAGACCTTGTTTAAGGGCAGCAGCTCTGACTTCATGGCCCTTTGGTAAGACAGGACCTCTGGTAAAAAATTAGCACTTTAAGGCCTCATGAGTCTGATTTAGATTGTGTGTTAGGAGGGCATATTACCAATAAAAAAGCACTACAAACTACCTATCACTCAGTCAGCCTGGGGTCTTTGGGCCCATAAGGGTCTGGGGTACTGGGACAATTGCTTGACATTCTTGCCCGCTTGGTAATTCTATCTTTTCAGTCAGGCAGATGGACTGTCCGCCCCCTTGTTTATTTTATAAATAAAAAGACCTGCATAAGCTTTGTTGCCAGTTTCTCCCTCTCTCTCTCTCTCTTTCACTCTCTCGCTCTGTGTCTGTATATTCGTGTGTGTGTGTGTGTGTTCAGATCTTTTCTTTAGGAGAGCATATACAGTACTTAGAATAGGATACTTCATTCAGAACATCTTGGCGCCACCTACAGGCTCGACAGAGGAGTGCTACTTGAGATTTAACCTCTTACATTTCCCGGATCATTTGAGTTGAAATAAAGTGTTTAATCAATTAAATTTGATGTTTTATATTCAAATTCTGAATTGAAGAGCCAGACGCGCCTTTTTGTAACCTGAGTAGGAACTTTCAATACGCTGGGAACATTTATTGTTGAGCACCTGCATTCTACCCGGACATGTGAGCGGTTGCACAATTGTCCAGAATCGGTTTGGGCACGCCATTGTGGGAAATAGTTTCTTTCACGTTACTAGCTCCACACATACAGCTTAATACCCCAGTTAAGTCAACCTCGGTGAAATAACAAGAGAAGAAACAGTCCCACAATGGCTACAGACTCCTGGGCCCAAGCGGTGGATGAGCAAGAGGCAGCGGCAGAATCGGTAACATTAAACCTTAACTTACGCAACACAAGCTAACGTGTTGTTAGCTTGTTTAAAAGATGCTTTGGCCTGTTCTGGAAAAATGTTAACGAAATTAGCTGCTAACTCCGATTTTATATAGTTGAATATGTTTGACGGCAGTGCTGACAGGGATCAAAAGGGCCAATTTGACAGCCTGTCCAAGTAACGCTAATATCAGCTTAAAACCGAAACTACCGGCTGGCCTTGGTCTGTTGTGAGAGCTAAGTTAACTAAGTTAGCTTTAGAGGGGATGCTGCGTGCTCAATGAGTTCCTAGCTTTAGCAGTTAGCTGGCTAGCAAGCAAATGATGCAAGAGGCTCTAAGACAACGATACACAGGCAGAAGAAATCTAGATTTATTCTCATATGTGCCACTAAGGTGTTATTACGAGAGTATGAACTGGGCCTGATTCTCATCGTCAACATGGCAAAGTTATACTTAGACGGACAAAAAACCCTTTTAACTTTTCTTATGTGTCCCTTACAGATCGGAAATCTTCATATTAGAGAGAAACCAGAGGAAAATGGTAATTTTAAAGTCAAAATCGCTGTGAGATGCAATGGTCAGTAAAACGTTAAGGAAAAATTTATTATAATGTAAAAATAACTCATGTATTGTGTTTAAGGCACGACTGCAAACGTAACAGACTCCAGCAGTGCACCAGCAAAATCAGATGCAGAGGGAGACAGCAAAGCTTCAGATGACGATGACAAAGGTAGGTGGTTTATTATTTACATGCACTTAAATATTCATCCCCTGGTGAAGCTGCCTGACAATTTGAACATCTGTTATTGAGATCAGTTGCACTGTGAAATATGTGTTATTTTGTTTTGTTGTGTTGTTGTTTTTCATAGAGGACAAAGCTGCTCAGTCATTGTTAAACAAGCTGATTCGGAATAATCTTGTCAATAACACTAACCAAGTGGAAGTTCTCCAAAAGGATCCCAACTCTCCGCTGTACTCTGTCAAGTCCTTTGAGGAATTGCGACTGTGAGTCAGTCTTTTTTCTGTCCATTCATGTTTCCTGTCTGGCGAGTCAAAAGTTTGCACCAGTATTCAGACTAGAATCGTACCTGCTTCAACATTGTCTCCTCTGTTTGTCCTTTTACAACTTGATTTTTTAAAGTATGATATTCAACTGTTTTCCTCTGTATATAGCAAACCACAGCTGCTGCAGGGTGTGTACGACATGGGTTTCAACCGGCCATCAAAAATCCAGGAGACTGCCTTACCTATGATGCTGGCCGAACCGTGAGTATAGGCTACTTCATACTTAATTTTAGAATTGTGGAGTCTTAGTAAAGCATGAAGGCTCACTGACATGTTGCACCCTGAATAGTTTCAAAAGAAGTTTGAAATTGGTTTTATCTCTCCTCTTAATTAGAATTAACTCTATAATATTAAGTTTAACTAGCCCCTTGCACCATTGTCTGAAAAATGTTACTAATATATGCTGTTTCACTGTCTTTGCTTGCAATCTGACTCATTGGTTGTTCCAGTCCACAGAATCTGATTGCACAGTCGCAGTCAGGAACAGGAAAAACAGCTGCCTTTGTCCTGGCCATGCTCAGTCATGTAGATCCCAACAACAAATATCCCCAGGTTGGTTTTCACGTCACTTGCTGTTGTTATGAAATCTGTATTTGAATTCTTAGTTTTGAAATGACATGCGTGACATGCTGTCAGGATTATCTCTGGCCTCCTCCAATGTGTCTCTCATTTCATTTCTCTTCATCAGTGCCTGTGTGTGTCACCCACATATGAGCTGGCGCTTCAGACTGGCAAGGTAATTGAGCAGATGGGCAAGCACTATCCTGAGGTCAAACTGATCTACGCCATCAGAGGAAATAAATGTAAGGCATCTCTGCTTTCTTTCATGCTATCTCTACACTATAATGCAGAACTCCAGGCTAACTAGTAACACTGCTGCTCCTCACTGAAAACTCAAGGAGCAATAGAAAAGAAAAACGTGAGAACCTCTAAAATCGACATGCAATACAACACATTTGTTTTGTTTCCGTTTAAACTATTGCTGATACACAAATTGGTGACGACACACACTTACTTACTGATCTGCAAACTGTGAGATTTATCCATTTAACTAGCACATTTGTCAGGACTGAGAACAGGACAGACACCAGGGGCCAGATGTATGAACTAGTTGTACACACTAATGCCATGCATGTTTCTTTTTCCGCACACACTTATGTGGGAAGAATGTGCACATCTCACACAGACTTAAGACCTGACATACACATGTTTTTAGCTGTGATAGCTAAAATGGATTTGTTAAGGGAGGGAATAAATCCAAGTCTAAGGTCTAATTTTTTTCTTCTGATGAAAACTTAAATCCTGTTGGGAAATGGCCCTGTGTTTTTATGAATGCTCATTTCTTGGGAATATTTCAGTGCAGCGGGGTGTGAAGCTGCAGGAACAAATAGTAATCGGCACACCTGGTACCATGCTGGACTGGTGCAGTAAATTCAAGTTCATAGACCCCAAGAAGATCAAGGTGTTTGTGCTGGATGAGGCTGACGTCATGATCGCCACACAGGGGCACCAGGACCAGAGCATCCGCATCCAGAGGTTAGATATAACACCACCTTGGATCAGAATTGGTCTTATCAAATGATATACATATTAAATGTAATTACTCAGTTGTGAGAAAAAATTCTCAACAACTTGTAAGATCATGGACCATGCTGCTAACACATCAACTGTTTTTTTTTCTTGGTGAAATTCATGAAGTTATTTTCCCTGTAAATTTAATGTTCACAAGCCAATGTTCTGGAGTTTTTGTGTCATACGCTCCAAAAGTTTGATCAATTAAACTTAATTTTTCTCCTCTCTCCCCTGCAGGATGCTCTCCAAAAACTGCCAGATGTTGCTGTTCTCAGCCACGTTTGAGGAGAGCGTGTGGAACTTCGCCCAGCGCATCGTGCCTGACCCCAACATCATCAAGTTGAAGAGAGAAGAGGAGACGCTGGATACCATCAAGCAGTACTATGTGTTGTGCAACAGCAAAGAGGAGAAGTTCCAAGCCCTCTGTAACATCTATGGAGCCATCACCATCGCCCAGGCCATGATCTTCTGCCATGTGAGTCATTCTGTTCATAACTACATACATGGTCTGCATTGAGAATGCTGACTCTTCTAAAGATAACCATCTTTTTTTTTTATTTTTTAGAAAGAAAAAATAAAAATTTCCCAGCCTGTCAGAATGTCAAGCAAACCTGCTGTTCTCCAGCTTTAGTTGCAAAGCTTTTTCACTCTGTGTGAAAATATTTTGGCAACACGAACAGTCTTGCAGGACAAGTCTGGTGCTTGTTTGAGCAACACATTCAGCACAAGGCTTCCCTGTGAATCAGCTAGTGTTGCCAAGTTATGCTTTCACATTTGGTTATATAAGCACCTAGTTTGCTGGTGAAGTGGTAATAATGTTTCCCTCTGTGTGATCCAGACAAGGAAGACTGCAGGTTGGCTGGCAGGGGAACTGTCTAGAGAGGGCCACCAGGTGGCGCTCCTTAGTGGTGAGATGCAGGTGGAGCAGAGAGCTGCTGTCATCGATCGCTTCAGAGAAGGCAAGGAGAAGGTCCTGGTCACCACCAACGTTTGTGCTCGAGGTGAGGAACAAGTGCTTTCAGAATCAACTGCATGTCGTTACATGGTTTTTCTATTTTAGTGTTGTGAAATGTACAGTCATGTGCGTTGAAAGGGCATTTTTCCTCATATTTATAGACATCTTTGCACGCTAAGATAGATCTCTTTATAACCTTAGGGCAGAGGCATTTGAATTTAAATTGAGTCAGAGGGATCTCTTTTGCTATGTATTCAAAAAGACTTAATCAGAGCAAATTCACTATCAAAACAGAACTATTTATATATTTTTGATTCCCCCATTAAACAGAAAAATACAACTGTACAACTTTTTTATACTGAAGTGCATCTCTCTCACTGAACTGGGAGAAGCTTAATCCCTGTTACCTTATAAAACATAACTCCTTCAAAGCAGCGTCTCTCTGCTGTTCCTGGCCTCCAAGTGGCTGAATGAGTTTGGAGCTCACCTATTCTTCCAGAGGCTTGTCATTAAATTACAAAAAGGATCCAAAAAACCCAGTAGATTTGGTCAAATCTTTTGGATATGTTGGAATTTTAGCCTATTTATTATCTAAAAAGTTTTGCAAAGAGGGAATTCTTACTTTCCCTTTATATTGTGTCAGAATTCATTGGTAAATTTCACTAGATGCCTTTGCTTGAGTAAAAAACACAATACAGCTCTGTACATGTGCATTTAATCTTTCTCCTCACTTGTCTTACACAATCAGGTATTGATGTCGAGCAGGTTTCTGTGGTGATCAACTTTGACCTGCCAGTAGACAAGGATGGTAACCCAGACAACGAGACGTACCTGCACAGGATTGGCCGCACAGGTCGATTTGGCAAAAGGGGACTGGCCATAAACATGGTGGACAGCAGGATGAGCATGAACATCCTGAACAGGATCCAGGAGCATTTCAGTAAGTCTGCAGTTGCTGCAGCACACACACACTTTCATACACATGTAAAACAGCAGGTTTAAGTTAGTTCTGGTCTGTTTTTGCTGAAATGTGACTATGTTAAAGATTATGCAGCTCAGATAGATGGAGTCTTTTCAGTGATAAGCCAAATGTTGACCCTCTAAATGAACCCCACTATTTTCATTTATCCCTTCACAGGCAAGAAAATTGAAAAACTAGACACAGATGATCTGGATGAAATTGAGAAGATCGCCAGCTAAAGCGAGGGGTGTTTATCGCATGAAGGACGCCCACCTGACCTTCCCCTCCCTTCTTCGCTCCCCAAGGACTGTACGCTCCTACAGTGTTTTATGCTTTTTATTTTTTTAGCCGTCAGAGAAAAGAGCGAAACCACAAACACAGCATATGTTTACACGTGGATATGTCTCCTCTCAGACGAGTGTTTTGTAAGTCTCTGGAACATACCCCATTTCACTCTTTGTACCTCTTCGAATAAAGTCTATGAGTTTTTGCTGTGTATTGTGATACTGCAAAAAGCAGCCATAGTGGACTCTGTTTAACTGGACATACACTGATTTTTTTGAGAAACACTTTTTGGTGTTGGCTGTAGTGGTGGCATGATAGAAGCTACTCTGCAAAGAGATTCACTAATAATCTGAATAGATAAATAGCCATTTTATGTGCCACAAAGTTTTTAATTTTTAAAATGAACAAAGTATAATTGAATGTAACTGTATCATGTAGACTATTACAGCATTTATCGTGCTCTGTATTGACCAAAAGTACAAAGGGTGAAGTTGGGTATGCTGCTCCAAGCGGTAGTTTAATCACTAAGATTATGATGATTGAGATGGTGATGATTGAGTTTCAAGGGTCTATGCAAACTTATCAACCTGTGATAGCTATTATCAAATACTATCAACCTGTATTCACATGACACAAATTAATCCTGAATTAACCTCAGCTTTAGCATCAGGGTGTGTAGTCAAAAGCCAAAAAAAGGCTGCCTAGAGTGATAGTAGACTACTAACTCATTTAGATGTTTCTGTTTTAGTCAGTGATCGGTCATCAGCCAACCGCACATCTCACTCGCATGTTATTTATATCATTTAAAGAAAAAAAAAAACAACACACAATTTACAGCCATTATCAGGTCAGGCTTGGCGCCACAGTTGAGCATTAATCATAATTAAGTCTTCTTTTCTTCCCCTCATCTGTCTTGTAAAAATCTCATTTCAACTCAAAAAACGTGACCATTAAGGTCTGATGTGATCAGCTTTTCCTTCGTGTCTCACTGTCCAACACAATCTTCAATCAGGGTCTCCAGTTTGACTTGAGCTCAGCTACATTCTTCACCCAGACTGTGCTGTTACTAAGGATTGTGAGTAAAAAAAAAAAAGATATATATATATATACATATATATATAAACGCAATGCCTTCCTCAAGTGCATTATATATACATATGATTTTGTTACTGATACTCAAAGACATTGGGCTTGACGTTCTGGCTAACACTTGAAATTTTCACTATATATTGAACTATGGGCGTCTTTAGGATGTGTGAATTATCTTCTTGAAACCAAATGCTGAATTGACTTGAGGACCTATGCCAATCAGATTCACTGTGTTGCTCCAACATGGTCGCATGGATAGAAAACATGTACTTGTGTACATATTTAAAATTTTTAGGTTAAAGAAAATAGTGTGACTGAATTATCGACACTTCTAAGAAGTGCAAACACATTCCTCATGAGGTTCAATTTTGACAGATGCAGCACTTAGAATATGGTGAGCCTAAATCAGTTAACCTCGCATCAGTGGGTGACGATGCGAAAATTTATGGAAACGTCTGCAACGTCTGGTGTATTTTGATCAATGCGCTGGAACAATAAGGGCAGTTTATTGGTCAGTCTGAACCTTTTTCAAACCTCATCTGGCCGCCACCGGCACTGAGAAGACTGCTGGTGGTCGTCCGGTTACAGTGGACTGTTTACAGACAACTTGCTGAAAATCACTCAACTCAACTCAATGAGCAGATGGAGCCAAATTAGAAGCAAGTGAGAGAGGTCTGTGAAGACTCTGGTAAAGAAACCGTGAATGCAGTTTTTATTTGGACATTTGGATGTATACATTATCAGTGAGAGTGTGTGCACTTTGTTGATCCATAATGTAATACCACTGTATGAGAGCCATGGACACACAGAGCAGTTTTGGCTGTAGAACTTAAATACTCTTCTCTCCACATGTTGTATACCTTGTTTGATAATTGTGACAACCTACCAAACCCCACTTCATACATGTATACATAGGAGTTATACTGCCTAAGTAGGCTTGCAGCAAGTTGTCTGTTGTAACCTGAAGGTCATGTGTAGACAATGATAGGTTCAAGGTGTGTGGTATTCTGTAGCTGAGCTGCGTTCATAAACACAGTTAAGTATTCTTAATATGTTGAATTAAAAGAACATGTAGATGTTCATTCGTATGTGGTAAAATGTTTTTTAAAGCACCGACTAAGGCCACTTACTAAAGACAAGTGAAGCTGCTGTGATTAAAAACATATTTAATAACAAAACTTTATTATGATTGTTGCATACAGCAGTTTGAAAATACAGTTTTTGTACATGACAGAATTAATCCTCCAAGTTTTCACTGGCAGTTGATTTCTCCTCTTCTGTCTTTGATGAAAACTGAAGGTCTGAGAAGGCAAAGAAGAAGTAATGAGTCTAACATGTCCTGATACAAAGAGAAAAACACAGAGGACTTACTTAAAAATAATGCAATAAACAGCCTAAAAATTATGCCTGAACTCAATCAAAGCCTTACTGATGGTGTAAACAAACATTAAACTGTATGCTTCACAAGTCAAGCTGAAAAAGTGTGGTGTGAATTTACACAAAATTGTTTGAAGATGCCATAAGTCACATTTAGCAACAATGACAATACAGTTCCAATACAGAAGTGATAAGCACTGTGTGCTCTTTGTATTGGGTTGATATCTACTTAAAACAGGCTATGGAAGTGCAAGAGTGTGTGTCACTCCTGAATGTTAACTAAATTCATGAAACTTCCTGAACTGGGAGTCAAACCGGGTCCAGCTGGGTAAAAACCAAGAATCACAAATTGCTGAGCCATATGGAGTCTGTCATTATGAACACTGTACTTTATATTGTAACCCATCAATTAAGATTAAGCCAAGCTTATTTGAAGAGATTTGACCAAATTTTTAGCCAAACCCGAACAAGGGTGTAATTGTTTGAGGGACTACACTGTAGCTGGTTCTAGTATCATAAAGCACCTTTCACTGTTCTGATTATTGATTGTCTTTTTACACAAACTATCTGATTAACATAATCCCTCTGAATATCTTTGGGTGGTGAGCTGTCCGTTGTTAAAGCAAGTCATTGGACATCACCTTGGGCTCTAGGAAACTGATCTGTAACTGCCGTCTGGCATTCATATAAAGCTAGCAATTACTGTAAGTTATCAAAAAAAAACACAGCCTTTAATTATAGCTCTTTTTACAAGCATGATTTTTTTATGACAGGGACAAAAATGTCTGAAGTTGACATCCTACAATATACTACTTTTAGGCAGGTGTGTGCAAGTTTTCTTTTCTCCGTAAGTTTCTCTTCTCCGGAACTTCTCCAGAACTATTATGCAATATTAGTAATTGATGCCTGAATCATTGTGGTTTCACTGAAATAGATTTAGTTACACTGATTCCAATGTGAGTTTTTTGATGTTGGCCTTACCTGTCTCCCTGTATTGCACCCTGGTGAGGAAGAGGCCATGGGCTGGTGCAACAAGGCCTTGTGGGTAGGCCATAGAGTCCTGAGCATCTAGTATCTCCTTCAGCTGGGGCACTGAGAGCCGTCCCTGGCCCACCGCCACCAGGGCCCCCGTCATCCTCCGCACCTGCAGCAACGGGCCAGGGCAACAAGTTTCACTGGTTTCTTAATGCCAAATGACCATTTTCTATGGCCCGTATTTATCAGTCATCACCTGCGGATGGCGCTACTTAATTACAAACCTGCTTATAGAGAAAAGATCTGCTTGTAAAAGTCAGCTCCCAGAATGGAACGTCTCTGGAAAGACAAGAAAAAACAAAACTTGCACAACTTTATGACTAATATATTGGATATGAAAGAACTAAACAATGAACACACCCACTGAAAGACACAGCAGTACATTTATATTTGCATTGCAGGAGATGCAAACAAGGCTTTGAAGCACATTCTTAAAGATAATCATGAAATCATTACAGTAATAACGTCAGGGCCTGAGGGCATGACAGTACTTGGAATCACTGACTGAATGTGCCACGCTAAAGAAAGGTTAAACACTGCCACAGGGTGAAAGTGTCACTGCAGAAGCGAAACAATTTCTTGAATAGCTGTCAGATGTAGCACAGCAAAGTTCAGGCATATGAGGACAACTTTACAGGGGGATTATGGGTGAGAATAAAACCTAGAAATTATGGTGCATTTCTTTAAAAAATGTATTTCTCAAGTCCAAACAGTGTTCTGAAAACTGAATTATTCATTTCAGCGAAAAAAAAAAAAGGTCCTGCTTCTCATGTCTTCTGTATGTTAGAATGCGTCTGTGCTTTATCTCTCTTTTGTTGGATATTTCAATACTCTCCCCCCACTGTGTGGACAGTTGGAGGCTGTCGTGACATTCATGCTCTTGCCAGACATCAGATAGAGCTGTGGACTCTCCTCGTGCACAGATCTGTTTAAATGTCACATGCTGAATACACCACTGCAGCTTAGGCCCAACAGGATTATGTGCAATGCCACAAAAATGTGAATCTGTTTCTTTTGCAATTTGACATTCAATTTTTCTTAATATTGCTGTTTTTCCCCCCCTTAAATCACAGCAGCTTCTTCTCCCCAAAGCTGACTGACTTTATATTTTGAGGAGGAATGAGTTAACGGAGCAAACATAGGCACATGGGAAGAATTGGGTCAAATGCAAATTTGACTCAGCGCTCTTGTGTGATTATATTTGACATGTAAGGAGCACAGAGAGAGATTTATACAGAACTGTTAGCTCATGGACTCTGGTTAGGGACAGTTTCAGCACATGGACAAATAAAAGCTGTCTCATGTTGATCCGTCCTCTCTGATGTAAAAAGTACTAGACACTGACTAATACACAAATAATTCAGTATTATATTTTTGGTTTTCCCATCTAGACACTAGACACATTCTGAGGAGCTGATATTTCGTCATCTGAAAAGCCAACTGAAATAAGGCAGACAGGAATCACTGATTGATCAGTGGTTTACAAATAAAAATGTTTCAGCTGTTTTGATAATTGATTAAGTGTTCAAGTTATTTTTCAAGTTGCAGCAGCTCTTGTGACCCTGTACAACAGTGATGATTAGAGCTAAATGTTCACACTGACATGCCAACTTCATGACAACAATGACAACTCTAAGAAACAGAGAAATGATTATCAGCAAGAAAATCTGAAGCACAGACAGCTTGTTTATTAAAAGCCAAACATGACATCCAGCCTAACGAGTAGCTAAACTGCAGGAAATTACTAGTTCGGTGAAAATGCAACCATGAGCACTTAAGTGCAAATACAACATGTTACAGATCTGATGTGCTCAGCTTGTAAATGCACCACAGTGTGTTGAGGTTAAGAGACTATGTGACCTTTTTACTCTGAGTACTGCTCAACAGCCTGCACGTGTCCATATTGTGCGCCATATTTCAGTGCAAATAATTAATGCCAATGAAAGTGCTGTTTGGCTCACAGACTGACACCCTCCATCCCCCCACGTGTGATCTCCCAGAGCCTCCTGCTCCCCACCAACACACCCATAGCCCATCTCCATATCTGCAATGGACTTTGTCGAATCCTCACATTATCTTAGGTACATAAACCTGTCTCACACACTTATTAATACAAACAAAAGCACATTTACTTCTATGAAATGCTTCAGAACTGAACATGTTTCCTTATCATTCAGCCTAAATGTGTTATCTAACAATATTATACAAATCTTAAAATATCTTAAAAAAAAAAAAAAAAAAGCTTTAATTAAAGTTTGGTAAATAAAGGTCAGGCTCTTCCCATTCAGTTGTTAATTCACCAAGTCTTTTGACAAATTCATCTAAGAATGATCAGCTTTGAGTCCATTTGACTTGTGCTTTACCTAAACATCACTGCAAACATCACTGAGCTTAAAAAAAAAAAAAATTCTTGACTTCACAGCTGGCTGAGTGGAGGGACTGTAAATGATTCAAAACTTTGGCCAACATCTTGTGCAGAAGTTGATGCAAGATTGAGAAACACACGATTCATCGTTTTTGAAGTGGAAAAGCACATGCATAATTTCTTTATTTTCTTGGCTTTTTTTTCTCCAATTTGGAATAATCAGTTCCCTGATCTCTGTGATTCTGCAGACTTCACTGTTGGCTTGAATAGGCTGCAGAAAGCCATGTGCAATCTTTTTGTCAGCCTGCCACTTCTTTTCACCTGCCAGCTGTAAGCGTTACTAGAGGGCGCAATGGGCTGAGAGATTAATGCTAGCTCCTGAGATCACATGTGCAAACTCTGACTAATATGGACACGCAGTGAAGGTAGCCTAGTGCCACTAAAAGACTAAATTAAGGTCTCTGTTGTAGCCATGTGTCTTAAATCATGTGTCATACATCTCTGATTAAACTTCTTTTTTTAAGAGACTAGTTTGACAATTTTTCCTTTCTTGCAAGATGCTTTCTTTTCAAACGTAGGACGAGAAAATCAATTGTTCACAGTAACATTTTCATAACTGTTAATCACAAAAATCATTAATGTTCATGTGTGAGCTTCAACAAGGCAAATTTTATCAATAAATGTTTTTCTTGTCATGAGTGCAGGATGCTGGATTGGCAAACACATGATATAATTCCTACCTGTGGTAGTGTGCCTGTATGAAGGAGCCTCCTGGCTTCACAGTGGCCACATCCAGCGTCTTCACAGGGTTTTTAAAAGGCGTGTCAGAGTTTATTGCTCTAAAGCTGCTGAAGTTATGAGTCCCAACCAGCAGGGCGGCAGCCTCGTTCATAGCTCCCACATCCAACTCTCTAATGAGAGATGCAAATGAGAAAAGAAAATTAATTTTCTACGGGACTTGAAGCTGAGCTCAACTACTTAGGTGTAAATCAACTTTGTGCAGGCTCATTGTGATGTTACGCTGCAAGCTAAGAGCCACCTGCCTGAACAAGCGAGGTCAAGCAGGCTGAGATGTGAGTGCACACATCAAGAAGCTGCAGGTTCACAGGCCGTTGTGTCCCTGCTTTTAAAGTAGAATACTTTATTGGTTGACTCATATAATATGAAACTTTCTGATGCATGACTCCACGTGAGGGAGCAGAGCATGTCGACGTCCGGTTCATCTGAGGGGGAGAGCGAGAGGCCTGGTGCTCAGACTCTCCACAGTTTAATGCCTCTGTCACTGCTTAAATATGATCTGACAGAGAGCGAGAGAGGGAGAGAAACAGTGAGGAAGGGGATGGAGGAGTGTGCTGGGCGGCTCACTAATTAAAATCTCGAACACGAGAGTCATGA
>JAQNCA010000014.1:17691557-17731025 GCA_029783725.1 Acanthurus tractus
TGTGTGTGTGTGTGTGTATTCGTGTGCGTCCCTAATGTGCACAGCTTACCATATGTCCAGTATTAACTTGCCCCAAACGGAAGGCCTTTTAACAGTAATAAGATATCACCTCAGTCTGAGATCATTTAAATCTGTGTGCTTTTTTCCCACCTTGTTGAGCAGGTGACTTTCGACCTTGCCTTTCTTAGGAAATCAAACTGTGTGTACAGAACAGATAAGATAATAAAGGCATTCTTGGAATGACGTGTTGAATGTTTGCAAATAAAAACAAAAAAAGACATTCATAGTTAACAGGCCAACGTGACTCCAGGTAGATATCAGGAAAAGAATGAAAGGAGGAATGATCACAACCGATAGTAACCTTGAATGTATGTATTACAATGATGACAATGCTTTAAAATTTTATAATGAAACAGGTAATTGCACATGGAGTCGAAAGAGTGACACCTGTTGTTTATGACGGTGAAACTAGTGTCGTTTTTGCAGAGCAGGAGCAAATACCGCATTTGCAAGGACAAATTGAGCTATGAAGACTTTGCAGCACATTGGTTTCAAGCTTTTCATTTGGGCACAATCATGCAGTAAAGAGGAAGCTGACCCTTACACTGATCCTATGCTCCTGTGTGGTTTCCCTACAGGACTTTTCTTATGATGACCCTAAATTGGAATTTAATGTGGATGCCCCCAATGGTGTGGTCATGGAGGGCTACCTGTTCAAGAGGGCCAGCAACGCATTTAAGACCTGGAACAGGTAAAAAAGAAAAATGTCAACAGATTTTATAGCAGCATAGATTTGACCTAAAATTGGAGGCAATCTAATTGGGGTGAATGAAATCACCAGGACACATGCAAACAGTTAAAAACAGGGTAAAATAGCTAAAAAAAAAATAGGTGTATTGTAATGAAGAGGCTTGCCTGTTAATTCAAAAAGAAAAATGTTAATATTTTTTACCAGGTTCTAAATAATTCTCTAAACTGTAGTCTTCTACCATAAAACCAAAGCCATTGTAATGAACAGTGCCATTCTCTTGCAGCATTCAATTTCAGCATGCAGACATTTAATTGGCTTTGCCGTATCTAACCTAATATCCTCTCCTTGTTCAAGGCGGTGGTTTTCTATACAAAACAGTCAGCTGGTCTACCAAAAGAAACTCAAGGTACAGTTGGATTGTTTTAATGAAACCATTACAAAGCATCTGAAGAGTCAAAGAAAAAGCAAGTCAACTGGACTGTGTTAGGTTTATTACAAAGCATGGCTATAAAAAGTTAAGGTGCTTAATTTTTAATAACCTACTTATCGCTGGTAAAGATAAATAGAGCATGTACTGATATGACCTTTCTTGCCAGTGTTGAGATTACTAATGTACCTTGTGTAGCTCCTGATAAACAAGGCAGAGCTGTTGTGACACTCCTCTCTGTTCCTGACAGGATTCTTTGACGGTTGTTGTGGAGGACCTGAGGCTGTGCTCTGTCAAACCATGTGAGGATAATGAGAGGAGGTTTTGCTTTGAGGTGGTTTCACCAACAAAGTAAGTGTATTAGGCTATACGTGTGCATATGCGTGTGTTTGAGTATGAGTGTAATAAAATCTCATCTGAATAAGATCTCCACAAACTGCCTTTATGTTCTTTATGAGATTTTTAATGCTTTCACTAATTGTTACATTATAGACCATGTTCCTGTTTGAAATTTACTGAACAGCCAATTGTCGTATAGTTTTATAGCATTTGACAGTTATGAGCAGGAATTACATGTCCAATCTACAAACCTGTAGGAGCTGTATGCTGCAGGCTGAATCTGAGAAGCTGCGTCAGGCTTGGATTCAGGCTGTGCAGGCCAGCATCGCCTCTGCTTACAAGGATATTGCAGACAATTATTACATTGAGGTAGGAACAAAAAAACACACATACACCAACAGTCAAACACTAGTCCCAAGTAGCCTCAGAATCTCTTAACAGTCTGCCTGTGTCTGCAGCGTTTGGACCGGACAGCCTCCCCCTCCACCAGCAGCATCGATTCTGCCAGCGAGCCTAGAGAGAGGGGAGAGAGGGCTGATCGGGGAGTTCGAGGAGGTGGGGAAAGCCTCCTCCAGAGGATGCAGAGCCTGCCAGGCAATGAGCTGTGCTGTGACTGCTCACAGACGGCTCCCTGCTGGGCCTCCATTAACCTGGGAGTGCTGCTGTGCATTGAGTGCTCAGGAATCCACAGGTACCTGAGCTTAAACAGTATAAAAGAGTTTGTTTATAGGCTGAAAGGTTAAGCTGATGTAAAACATGCAAGAGTGTTTTTGACATTATGAACTGGTTTTGTAAGTGTGAAAGTTAGAGTGAAGTTAAAACAATAACAAAATCCAGTTCTTCACGCTTCCTCCTCCTTTGTCATGTCCTGCATAAGTGGCATTTTCCTTTTTCTGCAATAAAGCGTCGCATTTTTATTCATGAGTAATACTCTTTGTCTCCTGTGGTATGCTGCAGTTGCATATTTCAGCACAAAAGCTCATCAATCAAACTCTAAAAAAAATTTTTTTTAGATTAAAAGTTACTATTAGAGTCTTTTAAGCGTAAAGAAACAGGTTTGCCACTGCAGGCTGTTGTAATAAAACAGGGAAGAGCAAAACTGTAAAAAAAAAAAAAGTAGATAGATGTAAACTCTTCTTACACTTCATTTTCTTTATATAATCTCTTTCTCCGCTTGTTTCTTGCAGGAGTTTGGGTGTCCATTTCTCTAAAGTGCGCTCGCTGACGTTAGACTCATGGGAGCCAGAATTGCTCAAGGTGTGTCTCCTCAACACATTTGCCTGCAGCTTTTCCTGCCTTTGTTGTGCTTTTTTTCTCCACTTTTTCCCCATTTATAACTCTTATGGTGAACTGTACTGTCTTATGTTTTGATCGCCCCCACTTCTTTCTATATCTTTGTCTCCTGTCCTTTCTGCTCTGATGTTTAGCTAATGTGTGAATTGGGGAACACTGTGATCAACCACATTTATGAGGGAGCCTGTGAGGAGCTGGGAGCGAAAAAACCTGGACCATCAAGTTCAAGGTCAGTCTTTTCATTCAGGAGGAGTATTTGGCAAGGCAAAATATTATAATGTCATTTTATGCCCCTCTGTGAAGTCAGACTGTGTTTTTGTATAACTTAACATAGGCTACACCCAACATTTGAGCGTGTCATGTCTCCAGTCGTGTAATTTGGTCAATTTGTGATCATCCACCTTCAGACAGGAGAAAGAGGCCTGGATCAAGTCCAAGTACGTGGAGAAACGTTTCTTGAAGAAGATGAGTGGGAGTGAGGCGCTGGTGGAGGGTGAAAGGAAGTCCCGGCCCTGGACAGTAAAGAAGTGTCAGCGACACAGCAGCTCTGTCCGGGCCCCCAACAAGGCCCGCAGGAAATACCATCGCTATGAACCAGGCAGCGCTTCACCTGCAAACCTCTCAGCAGGTAAGTGAGGAGAATTAACTTCGGTGGTCATAAAGGTTAAAAACTTGACTCTGGAAAACTTCGTACCAACACACGCCCAGGCTAAACACATGATTTGATATTTTATCTTTTGACAGCGGCAGCAGCAAAGTTTCGTCGGGACTCACTCTTCTGTCCAGATGAGCTGGATTCACTATTTTCCTACTTTGACACTGGCTCTGGTCCTCGCAGTAAGTCAGCTGCACAGTCAGTCCATACAGGCATAATGCATCTGCATGATAGCTTCTTTTTTTTTTTGAGCAGGATGAATGTACTCTGTGACAAAAGAGCTCACAAGAGCTCAACTGAGGTTCATTTTTTAATTTCTGACATGTTCTATATTAATTGTACCAGAGGTGGTGTGTGTGTGTGTGTATGTGAGAAGTACAGTGTACGTTGTGTAATCATTAACGTGTCCATGGCTTGGCGATGCTTGGCCCCGCAGGTCTTAGCAGCGACAGCGGCCTGGGAGGAAGCACTGACGGCAGTACAGACATCCTGGTTTTTGGCTCAGTTGTGGACAGTGTCACAGAAGAAGGTAAAAAACCATCATATTGTTGAGAATATCAGGTAGTTTTATTAGTGAAGAACAAAAATGTTTAAAAGAGTGACAATGTAATTTATGACTCAAGGATATGTAAAGTACCCATTTCCCCTTGTCACCATGCAATGTTAGTGTGATGTGATTAAATGATGTTTTAGGCTCCAGATTTTATATAATTTGTAATGAAAGCCTATATTTTATGCCAAATCTTGAAACTAACTAATAAAAAATGTACTTATGGTCAGGACACTGATGTGCTGTTCTCTCCGTTCAATCGAAGATCTGTTTACACAGCCTGTTACAAAGCATCCTAAAAAGTTAATGTAAAGGACATTGGTGTCATCCTGTAATGAAACAATGCTTCACCTCCTCAGAGTTTTCAAAAGCTTTACATAGTTTGTTGACATAATTCCTCCCTCTTTCCACTGTTATCCCCTCCCACGACAACCCTCAGAGGAGGAGTCAGAGGAGTCCTCCAGTGGTGAGGTGGAGATTGAACAGGAAGTGTCTTCAGACCCTGAAGACCCGAGAGAGCTCCACCCTGGTGCACTCCTTCACCGATCCTCACGTTTACACAACCTGCCGCTAATGGCAGAGGCATTGGCACATGGTGCTGACGTGCACGCTGCAAGTGAGGAGGAGGAAGGGAAGACGCCGCTCATTCAGGCTGTGATTGGAGTAAGAATCTGTTTGTTCAGCCTCAGTGAAGCAACAATGGTTTAAACTGAATTAGTAAACCTGCTGAAGATGATTGACTTTAATGATTTAAAACCATGTACAGCCACAAACATCAATAGTTTAAAATAAAAACATACAAAAGAAAAATATCTTGAATCAACATGCGGTTTCCTGCCATAAAACCACTGGTTTTATGTACATCTAAACCACTGATTAGATTCATGTTAAAAAGGCAGTATTTACTCTTCTCACACAAACTAATACAAACAACTCTCTGTCTCTGTCAGGGCTCTCTGATAGCCTGTGAGTTCTTGCTACAGAATGGAGCCGATGTGAACCAGAGGGACATGAGAGGCAGAGGCCCACTGCATCACGCCACTTATCTGGGACACACTGGGTAAGAAATGCATGAAAAGTACAAGGGTATGTGAATGGTAGTGACGCTGAAGTCATGTTACCATTGTGTACTCTCTTTAGCCTAGCATTAGCGTTTTGCTTGTGGTGATTTAATTGAGACATCAAAAGATCACAACAGTGGTTTTCATCTTTGAAGAGATTTTGTTGCACAAAATGTGTAAGCAGCCTAAACTTTTGTTCAATAAAAAGCTGATTTTCTGCAAAAATACAAAAGTAAATTATAAATTATCATTGGCTTTTTTGCAAGGGAACCAGGACAATGCTAAATTCCAGGTTGATCTACCAAAACCAGGTCATCCTGTGGCATTCTACTGAGCATGCAATGTAACTCAAGCACAGAAAACCACAAGACATAGTCTCAACAAAAAGGCTTCTGATCTTTGTCATTCTCCTTGAATGGCAAACATTCTTGGGAGCCCTGTCACGTTTGCCTGCACATGTTTGCACCAGTTTAAACAAATAAGATGGGGTCATTATTGTGGAAACTGAGCCAAGGAATATGAAGAAAAGGTAGATACAATAGAAACATGACAGTGCATGAAAAATCACTGATTTTCTTATCTGCTATTTGCTATCTTCCTATCTGCTTCTGCTGGTTTATCTGATCTCTTGATGCCATTTCTATTTATTCCACACACATATAACACATCCTCACTATGCAATATGCATATCTTAAACGTTGTACTTTTCACAGTTATCCCTGTTTCTGCTTGTTGTTTTGTATAGCCAGGTGTGTCTGTTCCTGAAGAGAGGGGCATCTCAAACTGAGGTGGATGAGCAGGGTCATGACCCCTTAAGTATCGCTGTCCAGGCTGCCAACGCAGACATCGTCACCCTGTGAGTGATCTTCTTTGGCTCTTTTTTACCTCCTCCTCCTTCCTCTACCAACAAAGATTTTCAGCCCTTATGAGCCATGTCCTCAGAAAAAATGGCAAACAGCTGACCACTCATACTTGAGATCTGTTGGACGAAATGACTCTGATTGATCAAATGTAGCCTCTCCTTTAACAAATTTCCCCATGCACCACCAAATGTTCTGCACTGAAATTCATTTCATTTAGGTATGTAAGGCAGCCAAGGCCCTGTGTTTGCACATATGATTTCTTTTTCAGAAAAAGGACATTGTGGAAATCTTTTTTTAAATATCAAAATCAATATCCGTTGTTATTTAAAAAAAGAGATGAACATGTTATTTAAACATTACACTATACCAGACTGTACTTTTACACAACATATCACTTAAAATACATGTCTATAGAACACAACATTCATTAATGTTTGTCAAAATAATCCGTACTGTAGGTCTACTAACTAGCCTTTTTCTAGAGATTTTTAAACTAAAAAGTGGTTAAAGTTTGTCTGACTAGACAGCGACAAAGCCTAATGTGTCAAACTACTGTTTCTTAGCTCAAGAATGAGCCTAAATATCTTAACATTGTTCAAAAACAGTGAATTATTACCTCAATAATGAAACAGATGATAATTATTCTGAATTGTGACCCTCACTGTTGTCATTATTCTCTCTTTCCTGTCTCCTTTTATCCTCTTCTCTGTGCTGTGGTTGTCCTCCTTCACTGCTGCTTACTGCTTTATTACATTTCCATCTTCATGGTCTCCTCCCACCTCAGTATCTTAATCATTTCATGTCTTATGTATATCTGTTTTTTCTCACCAGCCTCATATCCTCTTATTCTCCTATTTTTCATTTCTGCTCCCATTTGTGTTCCCTCTCTTCTCTCACTCAGCTGACCTAATCTGTTCCTCCTCTCCAACAGATTGCGTCTAGCGAGGATGAACGAGGAGATGCGAGAGGCGGAGGCTCCCTTGGGTCAACCAGGTCAATACCACAGCAGCAGCCCCACTGAACAGCAGTATAGGAAGTGCATCCAGGAGTTCATCTGCCTCACAATAGAGGAATGCTAGTGTTACCTCTGTATTCAGGAGCAAAGCTTGTGCTCTCTCTCTCCTAGAAAAGCATATTTTTTCTTCCTAGAGGAAGTTGCCCCTAGACATTGATCTCAAGTCTGGTACTTATGTAGATCTAGACTTAAGGGCAACTTCTCTGGGTTGTGTGAAAAGAGAGTAGTGCACTCGTTGTTCATTATGGGGATTGGGTGTTATATCACAGGGAGACCCCTGATGGACCTTTTTAACTCTACTGACACTACAGTCCATTTTTTCCTGCATCACCACTATGTTTTTGCTTGCCATTACTTGGCACCACCCATGCTCTGCTCGCTACATGACACACACAGTAAAAATGACATCTGCTTTTTGGTGTTTTGCTAATGGGTTTATCCTCTAACTTATCATAACGTGGTGTAACCTCTTGTGTGGGTTTACTGTAGCCTAACAGCTCTTACCTCTAAACAATCTCGCTGCATTAACCCCCGACACTTCATATCTATCCAAACCATCTGTGTGGCATCCAACCTACCCATCTATTCTTAAACGGGGATGTACATACACATATTTAGAAGTTATATGGGTAATCTTTAAACTACGTGCTGTGGCATGAGGTGAAAATGGTATTTGTTCCATTACAAAGAGAAAAAAAGAGTAACTGACAAGCTACAGTAGAGGTGGGCAGGGTTGTTTATTGTGTACAGGGAGGGATCAGGAAAAGAAATTTAATGTAAGACTGTGACAAAAATACTGAAGGGCTTGAAAAGAAGAGACCCTTGCCTGCTTTGTAAGATACTTTGTGACCTGATGAGTGAGTGAGTAAATGAGTGCATGTGTCAAAGAATACTGAGAGACAGAGTTAAATCATATGATATTATGAAACATTATGTAAAGGAAAAAAAGAAACTGTGCACTTTTCCCATCAACAGTATTATAATTATGTTTGTTTTAGTTCAGTTAGTCTTTACATTGTTTCTGTCTAGTCGAGTTATTGTCTATCTATCTATTTTTTTTACTTTATTTATGTTTATCTCCCCAGAGGACCAGTGCAATTCATTCTTGAGTGCAGTTATTCGGCATTTGTGTTAATGATTGTCATTTTAGTCCGAAAGCATTACTTGGAATTTTAAACAGGAAGTGTTTTGATTGCTAAAAGCAATGCTGTTTCTACTTTCCCCTTTGGAATGGCCTTACTTTGCCAGAGTATGAGTGATGGCATTTACACTGAAAGAGATTACAACAGCTTTTCTTTGAGAACTCTTGTGACGAACAACCAGTAACTGAGGTCATCCATTGCTTTAATAAGGATTAGAACTTGCCAAGTTGTGAATTTTAGGAGCCAACAAACCAGTGAAGCGGGTCTTGTTGTTTAGTAAGGGAGTGTATTAAACTGGGTTTAAATTTTAACCTTAAGGTGCTGCCTCCATTGAGTTGTAAATACTCATCCATGTTACAATATCTGTGGTGAGCTAAAGGCGGACATTTCTTTAGAACATTAGACGGGTCAAAAGACACATTTATCTGGCTTCCCTCACTGGTCAGTGCTCACAGTGTCTGCATGCTTTGCCAGAATAAATTTTTGAAGATTCAACATATTTTGCATTCTGAGCATGAAATAATATCTTTCTATGGTTTGACCATATCGTGCAGTGCAGTCCTGTGAAACAAGCATGAACCACCATGACCCCTCTGGTGTATCTTACTTTTTTGCACCTCTGTGCCATTCTTCCATCCACGGACCAAATCTGTGGGCATTTTTTCTCTCTTTTTTTTTTTTATGTTTACACAAAAACTTAAAAACAGATTTTAGTTATTTTTCAGTATTGTGGTTTGTTTTCCTCTGCCAAAGACGTTTTAAAGGGAAAGTGTCTGACATCGTTGTATGATATCACCGTTTTATGTTTGTTTTTTAACTGAAACTGTTCAAAGTAGATACAGCATAGTCTTACCATGCTTTGTGAAGTGACAGAGTGGTAGAAACACTGTTGGTGTACTCACATGTTCAAAAGAGGTTACAGAAATGTGACAGACCTGAGAGATTTTGATGCGGCAGGTGCTAATCTGCAATAGTTCAATGTACTGCAAGTAGAATCAGTCTAGGGGGTATTGTAATGCTACTGTGACCAAACTGTTAAGGGCCCTCGCCCTAGCAGAAGTATTAAATGTTGTGTCCTTTGTGTGTATTGACATAGGAGTGGTCAAAGGTGCTGTTCAAAGCAAACTTGCTGTAAATAGTACTCTTGTGTATTTTATCTTGATGCCAACTGCCTGCCTCTCAGCATTCAATCACGAATCCTGACTGTATGATCTGTTTTATGTTTGAAAGAAAAAAAAAACAACAGCCTGTCAAGCAGAACTGTAACATAGCTCTGCATTTCTTGGAGGCATTCTTCTGTTCACTGACATTTGGATATCTTTGGAATACTTTCTTCTTTGTCTTTGGAAGCACTGAGGGGAAAAAAAGAAAACAAAAAGCATACAATAAAAATGAGAAACTATTGATGAACTAACACTGCTTCCTGCTTGTTGCTCTCATTTCTGTTTCCTGTTTCATCTCTTATGCATAACATTCTCTCAACACTGCAGAAGTGTTGTTTGCAGAGGTTGACAGAAAATAGTTGCTCTATATGATCAACTAAATAGATCACGCTGAACTGAGGGAACAGCTAGTATTGTTTGGTGTTAGGAGAATGTTATTTTCACTGATGATGTGACTTCAGGTCTAAAATAAACTTTTGCAGAGCACTTGACTTATTCAATGCAATGACATGATTTCCTTAATGATAATAAACAAAGAAAGGGCACATTTGTACTTCTTCACACTGACAGTAAAATATAAGCTCACTGTTTGCAGATCATTCAAGTGTTAGGGGCATCATGTGATTCAAATAGTGCCACAGTTTCTTGTCTGCAGCGGCAACATTTTGCCTTGAATAATTCAGTGTCTGCAATATGTAAAACATTCATGTGGTCTCAAGCATTTTTTAAACCATCACTGAAAAATGTCCTCACATTCCAGAAATGTCTAATTCCTATTTACACTTCAGGTGAATGGCACATGTCCACCTGAGGAAATAAACACTGACTGACATATCAATGCTTCTGTTACCACAGGGGTTGCCACGTGCAGCAGGAGAGTTAAATCCAAGGATGTTCGGGATAGAGTGAGTGAAGCATCTCAGGCCGTCATACAAGGGGATCAGTGTGATACTGTGATTCTCTCTGTTCTTTTGATTGCGATCAGGTGTTTTCATCTATGGCTTTCTCTTTCACACACTCTACTGGGGAAGTTGTTTGGCGCTGTCTTCATGTTGGGAATCTTTTTTGTCTCTTTGGGAGTAATTAAGCATTCACAAGTATTCAAAAAAGGATTATTATCTTAGAAAACTGTGTGAATATACAGCTGTAATGCTGCATTTATTTAATAGATGATAGGTCACATAGAATGGGTAAGTATGTACAACACAACTTCATACTATGAAATGTGAACTAGAACGCAAGCTAACCATTTACATGGATGGTCTTTATAGAAATATGCCTAAAATAAGAACCATGATTCACCTAAATAAAAAGGCGTCTATAAATGTCAAAGCTGGGCTGAGGAGCTTCACTCTGTCTTGATTTTTTGGGGCAGGCTTTGGTCTATCATGTAGAAATTTAACTGCTTTGTCTTTCTTCATGAGCATTAAAATGTGGGGTACTGGAAATGACAGTGTTTGTTGTTCTGTCAACTTCACAGCAACTCTTTAAAAAGCTTGGTGTGTCACTCACTGACATTAAAGGAAGGCAAAAATCAGCAGAAGGCTTACTGCTGTCTCCACAGTGTCCTACAGAGTGACAATCCACTGTTACTTACTGGTATTCCCTGTTGCAGGTGACATCGCCTGTGTTGGTGTCTTTCGCGAGTTTTCTCTCCTCGCGTCTCTACAGCCCGAGAAGTTGAGGAGAAGAAGCATACAGTTCAGCTGCTGCAAAAAACCCAGAGTGACCTGCTCTGAACACCACCACTTCTTTTGATCATCCTGCAGGAACCAAGAGGAAGGCAACCATGTGCTATAAAACAACACATTTTGATGCCAGAGAATGAATGCTGCAGGAGTGAACAGTCAAAACCCTGCAAGCACTAGTTAAAGTATTTTATAACATCCTTTTTTAAAATATTGACAAGCTCAAGGTTACAGATTGCCATGTTAAAATGTTATATAGTTCTCAGTTTCTTTTTCACAGATGTTATTTCAGTTGACCTGAAACCAGTTGTGGTGATGTCAATGTATGCATAGCAGCCTTTGTAGCATGTCAGAAGTGCAAACATATTATGTTGTCTTTAAAGGGTTACTCCACAATTTTTCCATAAAGTTGGGCCACTCACAACTTAATAGATATATTAAAAAAGAATCTTCAAAACTGAAGCAGTAGAGCCTTAGACTTTAACTCTCGAGTAAAGATCAAGCCCTCAAAACACTGGATCCCCTTTTTGCCAGAATGTAACACAATAGTATACTTTGTTTGATTTTCCCTACCAGTGTCTCTCACACTCCATGACCATAAAATTTACAATCTCCAGGCCTAAAGTAATCCTGCTAACACATTTTTTTAAATAAAGATTTATAAACTTTCCATCAAGAGCTAAAAAAAATCTAAAAAAGGTTCCACTGGGCCGGTTGTACTCTCTATGATGAGTTGAATGCTGTTTATGTTTAAATCAATGACGCACCCCTTTAAAGTTCTGTATAATTATTATCTTAAATTCTGTAAATCTCTGATGAAATGTTTTTTTTTTTTTACTTTTATGCAACAGGTGACAGAAATAAAATAAAATCTAAAGTTACAGAATATTTTTTTGTGTTGCAATTTATGTAAACTTAGGCTAACTGCCTAAACAAAAAAAAATTGATGTAGAAGCATGTAAACAAGTAGACCTCTATGCTGATAGTAAAGAAGATGCATCAAAGGTCCTCTCTATAGAGACAGACACCGTTATAATGTGTTTTTAATAGACTGCAAATGTAAGTATATCGAGACTTAAAATCATTTTATAATATTATATAATATTGATTTTTTAATAATAAAATATAATTTGACTTTGTAGGATAATAATTATAGTCTTAATATTCTAGATCAACCGGTGACTCTTCGTCATTTTTTTACTGTAATAACACAAATGAAGAAGAAAACCGGAAGCGTCGTTTTTCTTCCTGCTGGCGCTTGCTTAAGCTACGTTGGTGACACCGTCTTATTGGTTTTGGGTTTGACAACAGAAACAACAGTCGTATTTCGTGTTCAGCCACGAATACCTATTTTTATTGGGGTCTCTGGAGAGGTATGTATGAACTTCATGCTCCCTGTTTAGTAATTTCGACAGTTGTGGGGGTCAGATCTCGATAGTAACAGAACAGTTCGTGCTAATGCTAAGTAGCTAAACATTGCTTTGGCCTTAGTTGTCGTTAGCCGTTGGTGGCTAGCAGAGTACACAGACACAGACTTGTCACTAGCTGCACCGGATAACGTAATCTAATTCGCCGTGTAAAGTTAGCTTGCCTTGGTTGACAGTATTGACGAGCTATGAATACTAAAAATTTTAAGCCAAATATGATGTAAGTCTGCAGATTGGTCTTCACTGTTTGTTCCACTGGTTAAATAACTGCCCGATATCGAGCTAACTTATTGATTCGTTCAGTTAGCCAGAGATTTAACATTAACGTAGCATACAAAGTAGCGGATTAGCCTCAGCCAATGTAAGTTGCGTTAATACTAAGTAGCTTGTTATTTCACGGGGAGTGACATGATCATTATTTCCACTCTAACGCTGTTGTATTTCAGGTAACGTGAACTTAATTTACAGTTCATTAGCTTCGTAGATGACAGTGGGTCATGGCAGTAGGTCAGAAGGCACTGGTGCACTTGGCTGATTGTGTAAGTGAGCTATCACAAGTGCAATGGGTTCAGGTGAAAAGACAGTTAAAAGTACAAAGAAATGCAAGTTGTGCCATCTATAAATGTAGCAAAATTATAGTCCTAATATGATGTGTTCCCTTATGTGTTCTAAGATGATATGTTTTCACTGTTTGTGTTCAAGTGAAAATGATTGGGACCGTAAACTATAAGAAACTGGAGAAAAGCAAAACTTACAGTGCAATTCTATCGCAGCCATGAACAAACAGCTGTCATTCACAGTAATTTGGGGCTTCTTACTATCTGTATTTGCAGACCACTATCATAAAGTTACAAGTAATACAGAGGTATAGCTCACAGATTGTGCACATACACACTCATTTACTACCACACATACTTACAGATAGCTGGATAGATAGTATCAGGTTGACAGTTTCTATTAACAATACAATGCCATCAAATTATGTGGGCTGGACACACTTGTAACTGCCAGTGTTAGTATGGTTGATACATCATCATGTTTGTATAAATGTAGAGGAGATTATCCTACAATCTATATGTCAAAATCCAGTAATTATTGAAGTCTTTATTTTATGCAATTTGAAGGTTAACCCATATTCATTGTGTACTGAGACAAACCAATGTTTGTAGAGTCTCAGCCTAGTCGGTCAAATGCTAACAAGCCATAAACTGGCAAAAGAGTGACTTCCCAGAAAGCAGAGGAGCTCCACAGCTCAAATGTTGGCAGTAGAGGAGGGTTACATTTGACCTAGTATTGCAAAGGAGGATATCCTGATAATGATATCTGGCAGTGGTGCCACTGCAAATCAGTCAAATATTTTGGGAGACAAAATCAATATATATGTAAATATGTATCAGTATGAACCTTTTGCGTATGTTTTAAATCTCAGATGAACAACAACGGGAATAAGAGAGCTCCAACCACAGCCACCCAGCGACTTAAGCAGGATTACCTCAGGATAAAGAAAGACCCTGTGCCTTACATTTGTGCAGAACCTCTACCCTCCAACATCCTAGAATGGTAAGGTGTTCATCTGGGCAGTGTCTGCAGCCAAATATCATTGTGCAAGCATTAAATGGATTTTTGTGTTTGTTATATATAAATATGTGTGTGTGTGTGTGTGTGCTTGTATGCTTATTTTGTTATTTTGAATTTAATACTAGCTATACATTTTGAGAAAGTCATGACAGGGATCACAAAAGATTAGGAAAAAATGTGGAATTCAACTGTTTGAAATTTGAGTTCGGATGGTTTACCACTCTGTGAAAAAACTGCTTAGAAAAATAGTGTACAAACGCACATTTTAATTTGTTTGCAGGAAATAGTGGAGGATGTGTTTTTATGCTGAAAAGTACTCACTGGCTTTGAAGCATCATATGTTGCTGTCAAGATGATGCCTTTTCAGGGACCCTCTGCTTAATCCAGCAAAACAAAGCCAAGCCAAGCCAAATACTGCATGTGTCACACTAGCATTGCTTTCATTGTAAAAGAGTGGAGATACTAGACCGGCAGGCCTGCAGTCCAGACCTACCTCTCATTTTAAGTGTAGGACATGACCCTGGACTACATAGCAACCGCAGTCATATTTTAAGCAAAAAATATATAAAGAATTCTCACTTAAAAAACTATGATTTGTTACCACAGTTTTCATACAGTTACCAAGTGTTGTAAAACAGTGGTAAACATGCCCTGTCTCTAGTTTTTTTAAAAAAAAATATTTGTTACAGACATCAAATCACATTTAATGTATATTGAAAATTCCAAGCGGTAAAAGTCTTTGTACTGAATTCAGTTGATTATAAGTTTAAAAGGATTTTCAAATCATTGCGTTGTTGTTATTCATGAGTTACAAGATATTTGACTTTTTTAAATGGATGTTTTGAATCATTCTTAATGAAAACAACAGCGCAGTATAACTATTTCTGTCTCTTAACAATTTGCTTGATTGAAAGTGGATTTTCTTTTCAAGAAATTTATATTTATTTTTCTGACTTTGATCTAACGCATAGATTTTTTGGTAAATTGGTACACTGCCACTTTTTAAAAGGTTGTTTATGCATGTTACCTCAGGTTTTGGTTTTAACCATGCAGATTTTAAGACAACCTCTCTCTGAGACAGTAAGCTGTGCCCACAGCTTTAAAAAGGTACATGTATTACCAAATTCTGTGTTGACAGAACAAATGCTTACTTTGTACTTTGAACATAGCTTTAATGAAGAATGTTGATAGTGGGTTCTCTGGAACATCCAAATAACTGAGGTGTTGTTTCTGAAAAAGTACACGTGGTGTTAACTTTATTATTTTGTTTAGGGGTGGAGTCACAAAAGACATAAACCGATATCTTAAAATCCTGGACTGGTGAAACCAAAACTACATGACCAAGAACCTATAGAGGTGATTTTGGGTGCAATCCTGGTTCTCCATTATGAAAACGTGTTCTAAAAAAAAGAGAGACCAAAAAAGGATCAGAAAAAAAACCTACAACTAATGAATGGGCATAAGCACATATTCTAGATCTAAGCAATTTTAATTGGTAAATTATGTGTAATAAAGATAAAATGATGTTTCCTCTCAGGAAAATCCGTCATAACAGGATAGCAGCTATAAAAGCTGTTTATGCATAGCTGTTAACATTTGGCTCTGGCTTGTCTCCTTTCCTCCCTATTTAATTTCTTGGTCACGTGCAACCTATGTCCTCATTATAAATATACCTTGTGACTTCATTATTTAAAAATGCAAGCGTTGGCTGTCACGTTTAGTCAAGAAGAGTTATTCGAGGGTCCATGCGAACCCAAGACCCAAACTTGGTCCTTTACTAATTTAAATTCACATTTTTGCACAGGTCTCAGATCTGTTAAACATTGTTCCCAAGCCAATATTTGAGTGTATTATGCAAGATTTGGCCCAAACAAATCTGGCTGTAATGGTGGAAGTGCTTCATGTGTGTTTATTGTAACATTAGGATGAGAAAAAACAGGCTGGAAAATAATATTTAAAAAAAGGTTATAAATAATCAGTGGGTCAGGTTCTGTTCTTGGCAGTGCTATTTTAAGTTCAGGCATGACTTTTTGGATTCATGAAGGAATATTACAAATAGATAATGTCACTCTTAAGTCATTGTGTTTGTTGTTTTCAGGGACTCAAAACCTTAACCAAGTATTACTTTAATCTATGTTACACCTCGCTATCAGCTACACAATTCATTAATTATTTCTATGGAATGGCTATTGAAAGATAATCAAATATGTTCTCTCCATTTTAGTGTGGGTGTTCTCTTGTTGGTACACTTGTTACTGCCTTTGTGTGTTTATTTAACTATGAAAGTTCAACTGAAGTCTTTAACTAAGAGTAAAAAGTTCAGTGCAAAGCTGTAGACCAAACAGAGTCAGCCAAGTAGAACATACCAAAACAGATTAAGCTATGATACTGTAATGAACCTGGTTTCCAGTGAAAAGTGATAACAGCTAGGCCTTTTGTGATATCTAGATTACCTTAAAACTGTGGATTAAATCCTGAAGAGTCTTCCATTTTACTGCCTCAAGAGACCATTTTGTGGTTTTCCTTTTAATTAATCAATCATTAATCAAAGCTGGCTATTAATCGAGTGCTGAAGATGCCAATAAAGCTGCAAGCTGATGATTCTGAACCCCATGAAGACAGCCAAGTACAGTAAACAGTAACACAAAACATGAACAAGTACCAAAATCTCATTAAGAATTGTAACAATTATTATTATTGTTGTCATCACAACCATAGTTTTAAATAGTCAGTATGACAAAACAAGGTCAGAAAATTATGTAAAAGGCTTGAATATGTTAATAAAAAATACAGTTAACATTGGAGTCAGTGTTCTATAAAATTTACATTTTTCTTAAATTTGGTGAAATTTCGCTTGGAAAAAAAGTTCATACCTTCAGTCATTGGATTTTCTTTTGCTGGTCATTTGTTGTGTGGATCCAGTCAGATCTCTGTCAGAGAAGAATGTTTATAAAAGGTTGCAACACTAGTACAGTTTATTTATAGATTACATAGAGTAAATGGGCTTTGTAGTCAGTATGGAGTGTGTCTGTCTATTTGAACTATTTTCAAATATGACAAGCTTATCCTCTCTTTCCATTTGAGTTGCTAATTTTTCAAATTGTTAATTTATTTTTATCTATTTTTATTTTTACATGTGTTTTTAAACTGAATGGCTCACAAAAAATTTCCTCCATCTCCTTTAGGCACTATGTAGTCAGAGGTCCTGAGAAGACTCCATATGAAGGTAAAATCTTTACTACCAGTACTTATAATACCACTACTACTACTACTACTACTACTACTACTTTTCAGATATGTTCTTAAAGTTTTAAGCATTTGATTCTTACTTACTGTTATTGTTTAGTTATTGCCAAATTTCAGTTTGTAAAGAGGAATCACATGAAGGAGTGTTGACAGTGTGTTTCAGGGCTGAGTCACAATTTTTACTTTACCCTGTTTTCCACCCCCATGCTGTGATGTCGCTGTCTAATATGTTATAACCCGCTTTTCCTAGGGGGATATTATCATGGAAAACTTATATTTCCTCGAGAATTTCCCTTTAAACCTCCAAGTATCTACATGATAACACCAAATGGAAGATTTAAGTGTAATACAAGGTAGGAAAGAAAATGTATTTTTGACAAACTGAATGAGAATTTGAGATTAAAAAATTTCCCCAAACTTTTTGTTGTTATTGGTTTAGAGCTTGTGTGCTTCTTGTTTTAATAATGTTGCCCGTATCCTCTGCAGGTTATGTTTATCAATCACAGACTTCCATCCAGACACATGGAACCCTGCGTGGTCCGTCTCCACCATCCTCACAGGTCTGCTCAGCTTCATGGTAGAGAAAGGCCCCACCCTTGGCAGCATTGAGACTTCTGACTACACAGTAAGTACACTGCTATAAATGACCAAAACTGCAGCACAGGGTGATAATTGACCTATGATGTCTCAAATATTAGCATAGTTTTTCATGTATTTATTCATTATTGATGTGTTGTTGTTGTTGTTGTTTTTTTTCCCCAGAAAAGACAACTGTCAGCCCAAAGCCTGGCCTTCAACCTCAAGGACAAAGTGTTCTGTGAGCTGTTTCCTGAAGTAGTCGATGTAAGCATGAGCAGATCTCTAAAACTCTTAAGGTCTTCCACCCTCTTGCTATTCTTGGCCTAAATTTCTCTCATTTCTGTCCATCAGGAGATGAAGCAGAAACAGAAAGCCCAGGAGGAGTTAAGCGCCCGGACTCAGCCTCTCCCATTACCAGATGTGGTACCTGATGGTGATCCTCAGCATGCTCATTACGCCCTTCCCGCCCTAAACGGAGGTCCCGTCCCACTCGGGGGTGCCAACCCGGCACCCGGCTTGCAGCAGGCCAACCGCAACCATGGACTTCTAGGTGGAGCTCTAGCCAACCTGTTTGTGATTGTAGGCTTTGCAGCGTTTGCCTACACAGTCAAGTACGTGCTGAGGAGCATAGCCCAGGAGTGAGAGGAGCAGGTTGTTGCAGGGCGACGCTCCCCCCTGCAGATGAGCCAATTATTGGACTCCACACTCTACAAACACACTACGTGGGGGAGGGATGTTCAGTCCTGGGTTAAACCCCTCCACGACCACCACCACCGCGACCACCACCACTATGAACTTTGTAAGATGGAAACTCAAAGCCAACCCACCCAGGAAGGATTTAGAGGAGAGGGTGAAGGTGGGGAGTTGGTGAGAGTGGCAGTAGGGATTGGAGGGGCTTAATAAAACGGTTGTGATCCACTCTGTGCTTCAGTGGTTTATGTCAGCAGTAGGAACTAACTTGGCTCATGGGTTGCAGAGGAGGGGAGAACTCAGATTGGGCCAACAGGTCGCAGCTTGTTGCTCCGTGCTGAAGGCCAGTCACAATTACAGAAATATGCTTCACTGAGATTAAAAAATGCACCACTTTTCTCCTGCACCATCATCAACATTACTGTGGAAACCCTTTTGCTCATCACTTCTACAAAAGTGTTTCTTTCTGCAGTGTTTTCCAAATTATTTGTCATATTAAGTCATCAGTTTAACTCTCGAGATTGTGACTTAATACTGTTGTAGCACCAAGTAATTTCAAAGTCAAGAGAAAAGCCACACAGACCATTTTTTTCGTTCTCCTGAAATAATGTTGCATATTACAAGTGTCTTCAACTCAATTTAAAGATCTGTTGTTGGAAACTCATTTTATATTCCACTGCGTCATCAGGTCATTTACCTCGAGCAGCAGTTTAAGAACCGGTTTTTCTGCCTTCGCTTTCAAATAATCGTGCATTCAGTTTCAAGGGACTGATCTTTCCTAGGAAGAAGATCTGTGTTGTTTGAAATATGCAAGGAATATTACCCTCCTGTTTTAAATTGAATATGCTAATTGCCTAAAACCCTTAGAGGTATGGTAGAAAGAGGAGTTACAACCCAGTTTAAGATCAGGAAAAAATGTAAGCTTAATGGCTGGTAGTACCAGATATCAACTGAGAAGATGTGTCCAACTGCAAAAAACTACTGAGGAAAGAGCTAAAATTGTAAAACATGATTAAAAGGTTCAATAAACAGTAACCAAAATGTAACAGAATCAAAATCCCGTGCACATGTCAGTTTTTCTCAGTAGAGACTACCAAGATGTACAGAGTACTGAGAAGTGTAGTTATGTTTTTCTCTTTATAGAAAAAGCATAAAACACGAACTTGCTAGATTGAAATAGCCTCTATCGCATTTGCAGAGTTTGATGCAATTCCAGATGTTTTCTCCTGTCAACCCACGAGCCAAGCAGCGAACCCAGTGTGTGCGCAGAAATCACAGAAACCTTTGGCTTAGCTGACCAGTAAAGCACCACTCTGTACAGGTCAAAGTAAGGAGACACAAGAAGAGAGCCGACATCTCTTTCTGTATATTCTTTTTGATAATTATTTTCTTTGTTTTGTTCTCTTTACTTATCGAAGTGGCCTGGGCTTTTTTATGGTCTTGTTATTTCAGGAAATGTCTGATATTTCCTAAGTAGGGCAGGTAAAAAGACAGTCCTTGGCCCAGGCTCCAATAATTGCTGATAATTACTGTTGTGCATTGCAATTAGTAAAGATGGTTCTACTCTGTATCTGATGTTTCAACACAGAAATGGTCTAAATGCAGAATATTTGCCTTTCTATTGCTCTTTTCTTGGCACCATCTTAAAAAAAGACCAACTGCTGATGATGGGAGTGGGTTTGTGTGATTAATACAGCAAAATGCCCAGATTTCCATGCTTCAGTTAATCTTGTGTGACATTGTATGTTTTCATAGTAAATGCAAATAAATCACCCTGCTTTGCAGGGCCTTTTAGAAAAGCTTTCCATTGTCTGCTTCTTCCCAGAAAGGAGTGAGTTACTGCCTAACGAGGTCAGGCTTTGATTTTCTTCCTTAAACCTGTCATATCAATCAGAGGTTGCCAGCGAAGTTAAACGTTATTGGATTAGACAACAAAACCGGTTGAGGAAGTCCTGCCCACGAGGGTTGTGTTTACATCACGATCAGAGCGGGATTCCACAGAAGTCGGCTCACCTGCCGCCAGCGATTCCTCAGAAAGGTTAGCACCCCACGTGACGAGTATGTCACTGGTTAAAAAGCGAGGAAGCCGAAGCAGGTAGAGCCAAACACACTCGGTCCCTGAACGGCATCCCGAACAGGAAAGCAAGACGCTATCCATTACCAACAAAGTACCGGTAAGTGTTTTTAAAAGAGCCGTCAGATGGTTTTGTGTTCTTTTAACACCGGAAGATTTTTTAGATTTCATTTTTCCTCTATCGATCACTCCATGTAATCTTATGTGACACGGTGTGTGTGCAGGTTATCGGCCAAAGAGAAACACTCAGTCTGCAACACTCTGTCGCCATGTTCGTCAATGAAGAGCTCGAGTGCATCGTGTGCTGCCACGAGTACTCACGCAGCGACCGCATCCCGCGGGTCCTCCACTGCAATCACACCTTCTGCGCCCCGTGCCTGGAGAAACTGTCCAGGCTGAGCGGCGTCCTGCGCACCGTCTCCTGCCCGCTGTGCCGCTGGATAACCTGCACCCGGGCCAGCCTGACCCTGCCCGGCGCCCTGTGGGTCAACACGGAGATCTGGGACCAGATTGTAGAGGAGCACCAGAGGAGGACGGATGGGTCAGTGGATGATCTGAAGGACCAGAACAAGCAGCTCATCGACACCACGCTGTAAGAGGAGTTTATGTTCTTAAAAACACATTCAGATTTTATAAGAACAGAGCATTTCACTGCAGAGTCATGTCTGCTAGATCATCAACACAACCCTGATACTAAACACATCTGTGTGTCTCTCTCTCTCCTTAGACCTTGTTCAAGAAAGGCCGGGTTCGTGTCTGCACTCCAGAAGCTGTTCAGCTGTGTGGTGCTGGACAGGGACGGGATGGACGGCAGGTGACTGGCACACTGCAGAGGAAATGAACGCAACGTCTCCCAACTGTCACCCAGTTTGAGCCCGGCGGCCCGGTGAACGCGGCCGCGCGGCGACACCTCCAGCCTGCACGCGGTCTCCACGGTTTCCAGGTGACGGACAGACACGTCTCGTGCCTCGGTGACTGTTGCGCGCAGTGAGCGCATTGCGGCTCTTTGTTTCGGACTATTGCACTTAAAGGAACAAGTTTTGAACTGTGAATTTTGACACCGTTGAATGCAGGAGAAGCTGAAATAGCGAAGGACGGTAAGAGCTCGTTCCGATTTAAAACACATGAACTGTTGTTTAAGGGATAGGCTACGCTTTTTCTGGTGTCTTTTACTAAATATGTCTATTAAACTGTGAGGAAACTATGAATCTTTGACATTGAAGGACTCTCATCCATTCATATAGCTCACTTATACTCTTAAGTACTATTGTGCGGCATTATTTAACAGAAATCAAATCGTAACTACAGGGCCTGTTGTTTTGTTTTTGTTTTTCTTGCTCTCCTCAATGTCAAGTCAGATAAGATGCATCATCTGTAAAGGCTTACTGTTTTATACATGAAGAAAAATGTCTAATCAAAGATGGACAACGTTTTAATAAAAGTTTTTCAAAACTATATTATCAGTCCCGTGCTTATTGCTCCCTGCAGTTACAAAAAGTGTGAATAAAAAATGTTGACTGTTTTAGTTGTTTACTTTTTGAAGACCTACGTGACCTGCCTGAAAAGCGGTTTTCCGCAGTGTTTTGGATACGTATAAATATAATTCTTGAATAGTTGACTGTCAGCATAAATATTTTTCCCCTCATTTCTCCTCCTTTCTAAATGTTTAAGATCCACCACATTTCCGATTTTTTTTTCTGCAATAATTTTCTTTTTACATCCAATTCCTCGTTCACGTAGGCCTGTTTTTATTGGTTTAAATAGTTATTAAATATAAACATTACATGAAAACTTAAACTGTCGAATGAAGCTGTTTTCAAACTCACAGGCTGTTTGGTAACGTTTAAATTTCATTTCACCATATAAACAAAACATTTACAACCTACAAGGTAATTCTATCGAGGTTATTTATTTACTCCATTGACCGTGAGTAAAATCCAACACCATGACTGATCCCAGGCCAGTTTTTCAAAGTTTTTATTATCGTAGTAATACAAGCACCTCAGCCCTCTTTTCACATCTGCGTCTAGCTGCACCAAGGGCTAGGAATGAGGAGGAATTTTATTTCTGTATTTTTTATCATGTATAGTTACAGAATAGCGGTTTTTATACCGTATATTGAAATAATATATTGTATATTATAAAAATTAACAGCAGAGTGAGGACTGGACCTACTCCTACGTTTCTTGACACAACTTTTGTTGTGATTTGGCGCTATATAAATAACATTTTACTTGACTATTGACAAGGCACGACTGCTCTAAATTGTTGACAACACTGATATATAAATCAGTTTAACTTTCATAAATAAATTTCTGTTCTGCTAGTGTGTGTGTGCGTGTATGTGGCTTTCATTTAGTGTAATTCTCATATCCAGAAACAGCTTCTTTTGATTTTTTCTTCCATGTTAACTGTCTTTAGTAGGTCAAATGGAAATATCTTAATTGGTCACGAGATGTGAAATGTCATAAAGGAAAAACTTTTATGACTTGCCTCCTAAAAAATCTAAGCAAATTCCATGGAAGCCATCAGGTTTATGCACCCGGAAAAAGGCCTTAACAGCCCCTTATCCCAAGTGTTATTGACAGTGGCCAGATCAATCAAAAGATTTCAGATCATAAAATAGTACCAGCCTCATTCTTTGACCGGCAATCTCAGATCATTAGAAGGAATTAAAGCATGCATTCACGCTTAAATGTTGTTGGCAGTGAGGAATAACCAAAACAAGCCATTCTTGATTCGTGGTTATTTTATTGAAAACAGTGACAGTGGATTATTTGAGCTGAAACCTTTTTCCCTGAATTAGTTCTACCAAACAGCCTCTTAACTAATCTATGTTAAGATGAAATACAGTTAAATATTCAGACATTACAACACAAAACTGATGCAAACACAACAGGGAACAATTTACTTAAAAGCTTTCATAACCCACAGAAACCATGCCAAGGTTCACCTCTCAAAGTGGAAGGAGACAGCTCCTAGTCTGTGAATTTAGACCACGCTAACAGTGGTCCACACTGTGGTAAGCAATATGTGAAAACAATTCATTTCAACATATTCTATTTAGACAAGATTCAAACCAAAATGGCCACTCTCGCACATTTAAATGGGTGGAATTGAGCTGTGTGTATCTAGTAAGCACTTCCTTTGACTGACTTTTTGTTAGAAACAAAACTGCTGAAGTTTGAGTTCTTACTTTCAGTCATCGTACAGCAGCGTAGTTTGTCACAACTTGACGACAAAAATTCTGCTTTTTTCCCTCCCAATTTAAAACAGTAAAAACTGGCCATAAATTCTTTCTCATGATGAGCAGGACCTACACAGTCAGAATTCACAGATAAAAAATATTTCTTAGTCCATGTGAAAGTGGATTTTATATATATATATATATATATATTTCAAGGACAGAAAGTAGGGAAGAAGTATCTTTTAAACAATTTCAAACAAAAGCTTTTCACGTCATTCTTCAGGATGGTGATTCTACTCCTCTGTACTTCATAAATACATTCAGCACTCAGTTTATGCAGTTTAAAGTTGCTATTGCATAAGGACATTATTAATCCTGCCTAAACACTGTCACTACATTTACAGACTATCACATGTGCACTTAAATTAAATATGTATCCATCACAGTTTCTAACCACACTCTTATTCAACATCTTCACGTACTTTCCTCAATCCTACCTCACACTGAAAAAACATAATTTAAAGATAGTAAAAGACATATTTGTAAATAAACAGACATGGTTAAGGTACAGTCATTGTTATGTTATTTAAAAACATGGGGCCTCATTGGATTAGTGTGAAAACTTTGTGACGAGGCTTGTGAAAAACTAACGACATGAAACTCTTTTTGTCAGCTAGCCCTTTGCTAGCCTTGTGAGCCAGGTGCCTAACAGCTCCCCTCAAGTGTCATTTTCAGTTTGTGACAGGAGGATCATCTCTCTCCACACGAAACCTCAAGATAAACAGGAGTAAAATACAGTTACCACAATACCTTAATTGCACATGTGGGTAAGATGGGGATAAAATATGGGATATAAACAATATTTTTAAGGGAAAATAAACAGATACGATATCAAATAATACCAGAGAACATTTCAAAAACACTAAAAACAGTCCAAAGAGCATGTGAATGAGTTGGAGGTGAAATGCTGCCTTGGAAGTCAAAAGCAGCAAACAAATAAGAAACCAACAGTTATTCTACTAGAAATACAATTAATAATGTCCCTTTGTGAGGAAGTAGATGTTTTCTGTTTTCTTTGTTCCAGGTGTGTGCGACTCCCTATAGGTAGGGGTACTGTGTGAGGCGCCTGGGGCTTAGCTGGTAGGCACTGTAAGCCTCGGCCCGGGGCGTCACACTAACATAAGGAGAACCAGTGGCAAACTGATGCTGGTAGGCTGCGGGGAGGCCATGCAGCAGACTACTGACAGAATCTTTCCGACTGGCCGAGTCCCTCCTGGAGGAGGAGGATGAGGTGTATGTTGCTGCATAGGCGGAGGGCGAGTGCCCGTGGCTGCCGTGACCACGGCCCAACAGCTGCTCCATCGCCTGAGAAGCTGAGGAGAGGGCGGTGGAGGCTGGGTACGTGAACAAGCCTGGGCCAGGGGCTGAGGCTGAGGCCAGGGCCGATACTTCTGGGAAGTTGTAGTGAGAGGCAGCGACAGCTGGAGGGAACGTCTGCTGGCGGCGCAGGGATGAGTCACTGTGGGATCGCTCCTGAGATGAAGAAACTACGGGCTGAACCTGAAAAAGAAACAACATCAGTATGCGTGCAAGACCAAGTTGGCAGAAAATGACGTGGACAGTAGCTTGTTTCAGTTTATTTTTATTTTTAGAAATTATGCAAAATTGGTGCAGTTGGATGTGTGTCATGAAATGGTGTACTGGACAAAACTTTGGGATGAGAGCCACATAAATAAAAGATGAATTAAGTAGAAGTAAATTGAATGAAGCAGCAGAGAAAAGTGAGCATGCTGGACTAATATGTATAGGAATGGCAAATATTGTTATCCCCTTGAATATATTTTTACTCTTTGATTTCGCCTCAGCTTACATTAAGATTGTTATATATAAAATTGTATAAATCCACTCTGACATAGCGTATGTGCACATTATTATAGCAGCTTGTCTTATCTATCTTGTAAAGCTGTAGGATGTTTACTTTGAGTTACAAATAAAAACTAAAAAAAATAAAAGCCCTAAGCTGGATGTTTGATGTGGTTGCATCTTTCTTCACATGGAAATGTTCTACATGAGGTCTATATCAAATGTAGCCCGAGCAGAGATATCTTTGAAATCACCATTGAAATGAAAAACAAAGCTACAGGATTTTGAGTAAAGTTTGACCTCACTGCTCAAGTTTGTACTAACTAACCCCACGATGGGTTAGTGAAATTTAAAAGATTATGGCAGCTGAAGCTTCAACACATGCAAAACTGGTTCTCAATTTTTCGGGTATGTGATTCTCGCCCCGGTGTCATGCCCTACACAGAGCTTCCCATGCATACTCATGACTTCTTGTCACTGGTTGCAAAATTTTTTGAGTTGTGGGTTTGACAGCAAAATTATTTCCTGCTCAAGTTGCCTAATTCCTAATGTGTTGAAACTCTTCACTGTTTCACAAGAAAAAAAAAGAAAGAAAAATTAAACAAACAAAAAAAAACAATGGGTCTCAATTAGTCACTGGTCTCAACTCATTCAGCTGTCTCAACTCTGTTAAGGATAAATAATTTCCAGTGAAGTGAAGTGGTTACCAGAGAAATGTTGGCAGTACTGCAGGTAACGGTGTGTCTTGGGTCACTTATGGACTCATCTGTAATAACAGCATTTGTCCAGTAGAGGGCACTTTGGACTCTATTTGAACAACTTTGTTACTCATCAGTGAGTAATTCTGCATTCGTCAATATTTTTGACACTTAGTAACTATGATAACTAGAGTTTAAGAATCCTTGTTTAAAATGTTGGTTTATGGGTGTCTAGAAGGGAAAATTAAGAGCCAAATTTTTGAGTACTACAGGTATTAACATCCTAAAACTCTAAACGCTGGTATGGTGACAGAAATTCTGATTTAAACAGAAATCCCGTGTGCATCACCTTGACTGCCATGTTTGTCACCTTGATCAACATATAAAAGAGTTTCGCTTTCTCTTTTCAAGTACTAACATCATCTTATCCACACAAAAACTCTTTGTCAACATGTTAGGACATGTTGTTCAATGCACATAACTGCACATAAAAGTTAATAACAGCTTTCAACACCACCATGGAAAAAAGTAGCCTCACCTGGCTGAGGTTTAAAGGGTGTGATTGGCTTGACACCAGTCCATGAAGCTCCATGCTCCCTCCTGAGTTGCAGGGCTGTCGGTTGGATGATCTCTTCGGCTTCATGTAATTCACTGTGAATGTAAGGTGCCAAGTATTAATAAATTATGCTGCTTCACACCCAAAAATACACACAAACAACTGCAGATGAGTGACTCGCACCAGTCTCTAAGCGTGCACGTGATGCCGCTCCTCTCTCAGAACCCTGGCTTTTGACTGAGGGCGCCACCACTGCCAGAGACTTGGCCTGGCGCGATGACACAGTGCTCGCTGGGTTCAGCGTGCGGGGCAGAGGAGTCAGGGGACTGGCTGTGGAGGAATCTGAATCATGAACCGTCACACAGCTGATGACGTTGGTGCGCTGGCTCAGACCGACACTGTCAACAGAGAAACAGTGTTATTTCACGAAATACATCTCAAAAAATCTGAGTACTTCATTCAAACAAGCCCTTTTACTGTTTCTCATGGGTCCTCTCGCAGAGAGTAAGTCATGGTATGTGAGATATTTACAGAACTACAACTATTGACTGAACTGTTCTACTTGAAAAGAAATAACATTAATGGGACCTTTAGCAATGCCTGCTCTTGTCCTCACCTGGCAGGATGGAATTTGCGCTCGTCCTCTGTGTCCGTGTCACTGTGAATAGTGATGATGCTGACGGCTGGGCTAGGTGTGTCGGAGATGATGATTGGCTGGGACAATATGGTGCTCGAACTAGGTGGGGTCACACCGCTGCTGCTGAGTAATGACGCAGTGGATATACCCCTGGATAGAGGAAAAAAAAATTTATGCAAGTTCAGCAATAACAAGATTGAGTTCAAAAGTCCTGTGCTGTGCTCCGTAAATTCTCTTCATATCTACTAGACAGGAGCAAACTCAGACAAATGCAATAAAAACAGAAATAGGAAACCACAAGAATTATCCTTCAATAAGAGATATCACTTATCTCTAAAAAAAATATTAATGTGATAAACAGTTGCACTTTGTGTTGTGCTCTTGGTATATTATCAGTGTTTTTTAGCCATCTGTCATTTGGCATGCAAGAATAAACCCTGATGATAGCTCAAAAATAAAATAAAATCATAACTAGAGATAAAAACTGCAGGGCTTCACCAACCTGTTTCTGTTCTCTCCACGTCTGGCTTTCACCTTCTTCCTCTCCTGCTGCGTCCTGGCTTGGGTTGTACTCCTATTTATGATCGAACTCACGTTAGTAATGCAACGGTAAATGGAGTGCTTTTTGAATGCTGTTTTGTTAGAACTCGTGTTGCTGAAGCCTACATTGGCTGTGCAGTAGGTGGCATTTGATTGAAATTATTTTACAGTACTACTTTACTATTAGTTTTTGTTTGGCCCACCTCCAGCTGTGTCCCTGCTGCGTAGAAGCATCAAGGGTTTCCAGCGGCGATTCGGCCACGTTGGACTGGTGTGCAGAGCTGTGGATGGCCACACCTTGGACCTGCTGCCATGATGATGGGATGAGGATCTGTTGGGTGCCAGTGGGCCAAGCCTGCTGAGAAAAAATTTAACAGGAAAAACAAAAGACACACTTCAGTACTTGTAATATCAAGGAGTGGATATTACTTAAAATCAACACAAACTATTTGAGTGCTGGAATGGGCCAGACAAACAGCCATGCTGAGAAATAAGGGGAAAAAAAACAACTGGCCATTTTCTTCTACAGGCAAAAGCACAAAGCCAGATAAGCGAGCAATCTTTCCCAAGCCATTCCCTTATTATAGCATTGCCCTGCAACGAATGCACAAGATGATATCATGCAAAGCACAAACAATGAAGCACTGTAAACACTTTAGATCGGGTAAAACACACTTATACACAGAACCATGGTGCCTGTTAAAGAAGAAACACTGAGGAAAGAAAATGAGTTTAGTTCACGTTTGCCAGACAGTCTGCTGATAAGCTGTCTTGGGGAAAGGCATGCCACATGTTCTGGGGCTGAAACAAAAAGATGTGTGTCAGAGAGTTGGGCTGTTGAATAGGGATTTTAGTGGACTTTGTAGCGGCAATCTCCTTTGCTGAAACCAAGGAAGGACAGGACAAGAGAAGCTGCAAGCAAAGCGCAGACCAACGGCAGCAACACATGCGCTCCATGCCTTCAGCACACCTATAGGGAGAGACTGTGAGGGAGGGAATGAAAGATGGTGTGAATGGTGTGGCAAGGGATTGTCCTTTCGAGTGGAAAGAGACTGCAAAATTTGTCAATTTAAATTTAAAATCACCATGGGGAACTTAAAATAGGAATACCGAGGAGGATGATGTTGATACCAGACTGAAAGACTTTTTGATTAGCCTACAAAAATGAGCATCAACCAACCATGATTCTGTCAACCATGACATGTCTGCATGTTACAAGGCAAAATGAGGAGCATGATGCATTAAAATAAAGACTAGCCCCATACAACGTGTGGCACAGCAGAAGAAAGGGAAAGTTGCAAACAAATGGAAAAAAAGAGGAAAAGTGGGGCAGGAGAGAGATGGCATTGTTAGTTGTAGAGAGAGTGTGCATGTGCATGTCTTCCTTCAGGGACATCAGCGTTGCTTTACCAGCACTGTGGCTGTGTGCTCCAGGAGGGTGGGCCGACCCACCCCGGTGCCCAGCCCGAGGGGCAGAGAATACTGGGGGGCTAGGCCTGCTGAGGGTGGGTGCAGGGTGGCCACCATCAGGGGTGTGCAGGAACCCTGGAAGAGGGAGGGAGGATAGGGGAGGGCAGGGTTATTGCACGGGTAATTTCCTTCAAGGTTGACAAGATTTCAAACATGGAAGGGACAGAGCAGGCAAAACCAGCTGCATTAGAGACACACACTTGTACCGCCGGTCCTCTGGACACCTGACCTCTGCAGCGCTTCACAATTATTCCTTGTTTTTTGCAAACAGAAATGAACTACTTTTTTGAGCCAGATGAAACTCCTGCATTAAACATCTGGCCTCCATCCCAGACAGGAGACTGGGAATGAAAGAGGCCTGGCCCTGAATGGCAGTCCAAATCAGTCCTGGGAGCAAATCCAAGGCAAGACACAATCAGCAGTAACACTAACAACACATAAGCATGAGCTATGTCATTTCAAAACTCAGTGGTATAAACACATTGAAATAAAACAGCAACTCTACTGAAAGTAAACCTTTTTATAGAGGAAATATCTCAACCTGATCCCCAACAAAGTTTGGCTTGCTCTGCTGGCAGCAAACAGAGATGAGGACTGAAAGGAAAACCCCAGTAGAGAGACTTTTTAGATGCACTCAGTGTATCCATGAATGCGCAAAACTGGGCACGGCTGCTCTCTGCTTGGTGCTAATGCCATGGTATCAAACATGTATATGCAACCCCTGAGTTCAGGTTTCTGATTGGCAGATAACAAAAACAGCTGCTGTGCATGTACACTCTGTAATGGAAATGTGTGTGTAGCTACTCAGACTGAAATTACATCAGTGTTCACAAAGGGTGAATACTTGTCTACGAGCAAATATATACTGTTACTAGGCATGTCTATGGTTAGTCCACTGGTTGATTAAATGTCGCTTTCCTTGCCACATTCTCGACAGAGATGTGCATGTAATGCAGGTGTCCTCAGGCAAACCTATGACCCACTTTTGTCCCATTCAGTGCAGTTTCAAATCTGCCTCTCTCTGTTAGCAGAGCCTCAGGTCGGAAGCATGGTTCCACAGTGTATAATGAACCAGACAGTTATGTGAAACAACACTGAAAACAACCAGGTAATAGTTAAGTATCAGTTCTTCTCTCTGTCAAACACAAACGCTTTCTTTGTCCATCTTTGTCAAACATGACAGAGATGGAGTCACCCAAAATGAAAACAGACCATTTTCAAAAAAACACACACATACAGATCAAACAAAATCATACCTGTGTGAGCATACTGGGCTGAATCTGCAGCGACTGAGCAGACTGGTTCTGAGGTACTATGGGTACAGAGTTCTCCATCCTCACAGGGAAACTGGAACTCTTACTGGATGGCTGTAGCCCTGGACAAAAAATCCCACACAAGCACATTGATGAGTAAGACCAAGATCCTGATATCAGATTTGTTTTTAATACCCCCGCTTCCATAAAAGAAAATTAGGATATTGTTAAAAAAAAAAAAGGAACATTATCCAGGTGGAGTTGTGCTGTTTTAACAATAGTCATAATGTTGGTGAGAAAATAACCCTCACTCCAGTAAAAGTGGAGGATACAATTATTACAAATTCCTTTGGGGTTTCTTGCCATTTAATAACTTCCAACATTGTCTGAATGCAACGTTATCCTTTACCTTGAATAGTGGAGGGTGGGCAGACGATAAGAGTTTGCTGGAAGGGTTCTGTCTGGCTACACAGCCCAGCGGGACGTGTTGGAATTGGGACACTCTGTTGAGCCAGACCCGGAATGTTGATAGTCGCCTGCTGGTACAGAGCTGGCTGGTAGTTCAGCAAAGGCACCGCTCCCCCCGCAGAAGGCACCTGTTAGAAAGTTCAAAATCCTTAATAGTTAATCATCCAGGTGTGACAGGTTTCGACACATCAAAAAAACTAATGGTGAAGAACAGGTCATACCTGGTTATGCTGGTTGAGTTGGCTACTAAAGGTAACAGTGAGGTTGCCTGCTGCAGCACTGGGGACTGCATTGGCAGAGTACAGGGATTTGCTGCTATCGTAGGAGCTCCGGCGCTTGCAGATCTCCATGTTCTGAAAGCAGGACTTCACACTGGAGAGGATGGAGCATTTCAAAGGTTACATTCAAATCATGACTAACTCAAAACCAACACAAAAACATGCACAGTGCTTCAACGTCACACTCTTACTGGGCGCTATGAGGATAGTCCATGAGATGGCTCATGGTGACAAAGGGGTGACCCAGAGTTTTTGTAGGTGTGATTCTTTTGTCAGCATCCAGACGAAGCATCCGCTTCAAGAGGTCTATAAACTCTCGTCTATCAGCCTTCTCAGCCAACATGTCTGTCCCCTCCAGATGAGAAGACAAGTTGACCTGAAAACACAAAAGAACAACATGACAGGTTAAAAGAAATATGAAGGTAATGTTATGTCATGGGTTTGTGTTTGCAATAATTGTGTTCAGAGTAAAAACTATGTGCAAAGCCCAAAAATAAAGTAATGAGTAAGATATTTTAAGAAACAACCACTTACCTGCATCATGTCATCCAGACAGTTAAAGATATACTTCCTGGCCTCCTTGGACTTGATGCCCATCTCCATTTCATGCTCAGCTGGGGTCTGGAAAATGAAAACCATATTTTCTTGTTATTATGTGGCAAAATTACTTCTTGTAAACACTGTGATTCAATTCAAATCAAAATATCACATAAGGGAACATCAAAACTTCTTTATATCCTAACATTATTATAATAATTATTTTCTAGCCTACTACAGCAAATGCTGAGGGGTATTAGCATGAGGTCATATTAACCTTCAGTCTCCAGAGTGGGTAGCTTGAATCAGGGCCTCGATTGAAGAAGCGGTTGGTCTTTGTGCCAGCACTCAGTAAGTACTCTGCAGGAAGGCCTTGAGTCTGAGAAATGTAACGGATCTGGAAATGGAAACAAATATTTAGCTTAAGCATTAAAGGGAAACAAACCAGCAAGCGTCATGGATGTTACTAAAATTAATTGATGCCCGTTAAATTATTACAGTTTGTTTTATGTATGTTCTTCTGCAATACTTCGGACACTCTTAGCTTATAGCCTTACCAACAGCACTCGGTTGTAGTTTTGAAAAGAGCATCAACAGTTTATCCATGACCTGCTAACAACTAAGAACTTGCAGCCATAGCCACTAAGGTTAGTACTGACCTGGTCGTATTCAGATGCTCCAGGGTAGAGAGGCCAACCAAGAAACAGCTCAGCAATCACGCAACCTAAAGACCACATGTCAATGGCCTCACAGAATGGCAGACCCAAAATGATCTCTGGAGCCCTGCATGGCAAAGACAGAGTGAAGGACTAGTACAGAGGAAAAACTGAGCTACAAAGTTGTTTTTATAGTAACAAAGCTATTTGTCATCCCCCACTCTCCAAAAGTATAGACAGTAAAGATTAAACTGAACATAGCTGGATTTCATTCCACCAACCTGTAGTAGCGAGACTGTAAGTAGGTTGAGCACACAGCTTTGGATACGTGACTTGCTGAGCCAAAGTCAATGACCTTCACTCTGTAGGGCTGTCTGAGGGGATCGACTAGCATGATGTTCTCAGGCTTCAGATCTGCATGAATCAGGCCCAGGCTTTTCAGTTTCATAAGCGCTGTAGCCACCTGAAGGCACAAATAAACAAACAAATATTATTCTAGATGTAATATAGCTGATAAAAACAAAGCTGCATTTTGACAAAAAAACAACAACAAAATATAAATTCTACTACAATTTCAGTTTAAATTTAACAAGCTTTTAAAAGTGTCCACCAAAGTATTTGCCAACCTGCTGCAGGATGGGTCTGATGTGCCGTAAAGGGAGTGGACTGAACTTGCTGTGCTTAAGAAAGTCATACAGGTTCTGCTCCAGCATCTCAAACACCAGGCAGGTGTGACCTTTGTGTTGGAAGCATTCGTATGAACGCACAAAGTTATATTCATCTGCGTTCTCTGCACTCAGCCGGTTTAGAATGCCCACCTGTTAAAGAAAACAACTTCATGTAAATTAAGGCAAATTTCTTGTCATTTTCATACTAAGAAAATGCAAGTCCAATGAAGTGCACAAAAAATGTAATAATACCTGCGTTAATGCAGCTGAAGGTTTTGTTAAGCTAATCTGCCTTAAAAAAGCCCAAACAAACAACAAGCTGATAGCATCTGCAGTTAAGATGATCACAACTGACTAATTTTAACAAAAATGAGCCCATGAGCTTGGAGAGACAGTGTTTATAAAATTGATTTGATGTTAAACTGATACACTTCTCAGTTTAGGCTTGACACAACCATTTTAGTCACATTTTTTTAATAAATAACTGAGTGCAGCGTGAAAAATGCTTTTAATGAGAGACTGCCTGAAAATGTGTTGACCACTCTCTGTGACACGCTGCTTTTCACTCAGTCTTAATACATTGAAATAAAATTTTGAATGTGACCATCACCACAAACTCAGCAAAATATTCTTATACATTTTACCAGTAAAAACTAAATCTTGAGTCAGTTACCATAGTACATTTAGCATATATTGAGTGTTGGTTATGTCAGAGGCATTTTGGGATCATACTTCACATTATCAGTGTACACTGTAAAATGCCATCTGATTACATCGCCTAGAGTCAACATTGCAGACAAAACATTCAGAATGAACAGATTTGCAAAATGTTCAGTTTCAACTATTTCAGTGGTACATTTCTCGAGTAAACTGGTCAGTCAACATAAATCTCACAGTCACTGTTAGCACTGCAGTAGTAAGGCCATGGGACAAGAAGCTCTTTGCAAAGCAAGAGCTATCAAATGACACTAAACCAGCAACAACTATACATGTTCAATAAGCAGGATTCAAAAATGTTATATCAACAAAAAGTTGCTTGATTACCTCAATTTGTCCCTGACGTGCATATGATGGATGGTTTTTGAGGATCTTGATTGCCACAATCTCATTGGTTCCCCTCTTCCAACACTTTGCCACCTGTCCAAAGGTTCCTCTTCCCAAAAACTCCAGCACTTCGTAGCTGCATGACACAGAGCAGAGGATCTCATGCTGCACTAGCTGATAATCCCCTTCACCATTGGAGCTGCTGCTCTTAGTGGTTGGAGCTGAGTGGGGTATAGACTGGCCTGTGCCGCCTCCACCACCACCCGTACGGGTAGAGTAAGCTGCAGGGGCTGAGAGCTCCTCCAATATCTGGACACTGCCACATCCACTGCCGCTGCCTTCATTGGCTTCCTCCATCTTTCTCTTCTGCCCATGCCTTTGCCCCCTCGTCTCAGAGGATGTCTCAGCATGAGTGTAAGAGGAAGATGTTGCCTGCTCTGCGACACGCCTGCTGGATCCACGGGGAAGACTACCAGTGCTATCAGCAGCCCGCACCACCACTTGGCCCCTGGAGCCAGGTGCCGCTGGGGGAAAGACTAGTGAAGGTGCAAAGGGTGGAACAGCCATGGCGGGGGCAAAGGTGTACGCTGACTGGCCTGCTATGGAACTGTAAGCTTCAGTGGTGGACACATCCCAAACATTACTCTCCACCTTCAGCTTTTTCACACGGCAAAAGGCACTGGAGGAGATGGAGGGTGGAGAGAAGACCTGCAGCTGAGAGCTCATAGCTACAATGAGATAATGGGAATTTAGATTAAAATTACAAAAAAAACCCAGAAACAAACAAATAATATATACACTGCTTTGCTAGATATATTTTGTTTATTTGGTACACTTATGCAGTCTAATAAAACAGATCAACACAATCACATCAGCAATAGTTTACTAAATATTACCAATAGCTAGCACTTGAAAACTGCAATACACTAAATCAGGACCTAAAGCTAAGGACTCATAACGACTATCAAGATGAACATCTCTGTAAAACAATTTCAAAAAACTTCTAAGCCAAGCATGAATAAAACTGAAAGAAAAACTAACAATAATAACAGGGTAATTAATCACCTAACTAACAAACAGATCATTAGCAAATAAACTGATAATCAATTAATGGTGCCATTTTTAGAGCAAAAACAGTTTCCAGTCTCTCAAAAATGAGGATTTATATTTCCTTGACATTTTAATGGTAAAATTAATATTTTTGGTTCTAGAAATATTGTTGGGACACATTTAGCCAATCTAGGATGTCAACCTGGCTCTGAGAAATTGTAATTCACATCATTATCTGACGCTTCAATCACTAAACAGGTAAAGTCCAAATTAGTATTAGCAAACTTGTAGTAATCTGAAGAGCCTGGTTTTCAGGATTGAGTGACATTAAAGATGCTGCATATCAAAAATATGTCATATAGAACGTGGAACAAAAGATTGTTTGTCTTGAGTTGCGCACGTACAAATTATTTCACATAATGAACAAGCCATGGGATAAAATGAAAAAGATGATGATGACTATTAGTGTTATCATTATACATATGCCAAAATAACAACAATCATTAACTTTATTTTAGAGCCCCTTGAGTTACGGAGTGCTTCATTAAGTGGAGCAACAAGTAAACAATCATAAAATGGTTGAAATCTCTTGCTTCTGTGACTGGGTGAGAATGAGTTTTTTCAAGAAGGTTTCAAGTTCAATAATGTGAAGTAAGTAATGCAAATGACGTAAAACTTCTTTATCTTTATAAATACAATCGCCTATGCTATAGCTTTACTCTGCTATTATTACAGCCACTGTACGGAGAGGTGCATATGAGATGGACCTGTGGTCTTAATTCATACTTGTATCCGATGAGTCTGTTGATACCCTTTTACATTTTTTAGAGAAGGGAAAAAAAGTGTCTTGAGGTATCGACTCTTCATGCGCAGCAACAAAAAATGTTTGTGAGAGATAACGTTTGGAGTTGACAGAGGGTCGGATTAGCAGCTGTCATGAACCACAGTGGAAGTACAACTGTGATCGTTACCGTACTCTATTGTGACCAATCACAGACAAATAAAATGAATAAACGAAATAAGACATCGACATCTGTACTTTTGTGGACACAGACAGAGTTGTACGAACCAACCAACAACGTAACGTAACATTACTAACTCGCTAACGTAAAGCTAACAAGCTAACGCGTTAACTTTGTAGAAAATATGGCGTGAGACGATTAATTAGTTATCTCTCAAGATAAAGTCAGAATAAATGACATAGACGGCATGAAAAGCAATACAAGATGAAGAAAATAGCTGTAACATACCGGACTAGAAAGGATTACAGCGTCGAAAAACGGATTCCTCCACCGTTTAAATCCCACTGCAGTTTGCTGGACCACCGATTAGCTACCGCTAGCTAACGTTAGGTGCTAGCTAGGCCTGCATTGTTTCTTCAGTCGATGGAGAGCTAGGCAGCCGAAGTAGGCGTTACAGTGCCGAGTTTTTAGAAGAAAGACACACAAGTCTCATTGTATTATTAAGTTAAGTTATATAGTTCTAAAAGTATTTACATTTGTTTATTAAAACATGATAAATTCTAGTCTAAAACCGCCTGCGTTGAGCCAGCAAAATCCACTTTTCACCGGAACAACCACGTCTTTATATCAGCTGCGAATCTTACGGCATTTCCGGTTACTACCGTAATAACCGGAGATTTTTTTAGCTAAATGCGCACAGTGTGCCAAGTTTTTAACTAGTTTAACATATGCTGAGGACTTCGTGCAGCTACAGTGTAACTCTCATTTGTTTTGAGTTGCCTCGATTGTCGAAATATGTGGTCGAGTCACATCTGGGAATGTTTTAAGCTTCAAGGAAAAAGGTAAACAACATTTATACGGTAAAAGTTATCGACGTGACGTCAGTAGAAATTTCCCGGTAGAATTTTTCCACAAATGACAAACCGTAACACTCCATGAAACTGAACTGAAACTCTAAGATTGTGAAAACGATTTCTTAAGAATGTTTGCCCTTTTAGTTTTTGAATGTCGATAAGGAACATAAGCGGTAAGTAGGACAGAGAGCCAACTATTGTAGCTGTGAGTATAGATAAACAAAATTTTCTTCATTCTTCATGCGAGTCAAATAATGGTGCACATCGCTTCAACGCGAAATTGCTAAAGAAGCAGAAAAATTCTAGAATTGAAAAATCTAGTTAAGAATAAAAGGAACAAAACGTCTAAACTGGATAGGAAATCTTGAGTTTTGAGTTATGAAACTCTTCTTCAACTGAATGCAAGCACTCTAACTGCAAATAACCTGCAGAACTTATTAAATTTACTGGAAAAAAATACCAATAGGCCTATTGTGAACCGATACATTTTAGAAACTTGGCTTTCACCAACATTAGAGTAGTGGGCAGTAGGAGAGGACATGTAATGTTTGTTAAACGAAACACAACATATTTTTTAGGTAAAAGGGACATCTAAATTTTTCATAATTAAAGCATAAACAAATTATTTTGTGTATTAGAATAGTAACTACTTCTATCTTTGTTAAGATCCTCATACACAAAAGGATTATTATTTTCTGTGAGGATTTGAAAAGACATTGTGCATTATGCAGTGACTGTATTGATAAGAATGAGAGAAAATTGAAAACCTTGTCAAGATAAAATAATTAATAGACTTAATACTAGATTTGCATGGTACCAACAATCAAATTTGCTTTAGTATTGGAAGTCATAGCAAGAAATTCCTTGATACTTTGTTAAAGAATGGAATATGACAAATATCCTACTCAAACTGAGGTAGGGTACGTTCAGAAGAATATAATACAGGAGAAATTGATGGATAGAAATGATTAAGTTGATGTTATGCAATATTAAGAAGAGTTACATTTTTCTGTGTTTGAAGCATAGCTGGGCACTGTGACACAGTCAGTTCCAATGAGAAGTAGGCATAGAGAATAAAGGAGTGTGAACTAGCAATTACTGGAATCAGGTGACAATAAAATTAATTAAATTTAGACATTTTTAAAAAAACTTTAATAATTTCCAGAAACTCACTGGATATTAAATAATGCAAGATACTGTAAGGAAAAATCTACAAATGATTTGAGAGTTAAATTAATAAGGCATGGGTAATGATAGGGGAAGGATGAATGGAATCAAAAGGAAATATGGACAATCAGTTTTAATTAATGGTGTACTTAAAACTATAAGAGATAAAGTAAAAGCTGAGATTTCAGCACAAACATTGGTAAAAGTTATAATTCTTAAACCAGGGAATGCTTGCATTCATCTAAAGAATAATAAATTATATGTTGCCCGTTAACAAGTCTGACTCAGACTGGAAAAGACCTGCAGCCAGTTCTTCATATGTGAACAACTGAGCTGTACTCAGAGGAATGTTGTGTTAAAAAGAGAACCTCGTAATGGAGTGTTAACATTAAAAGGAAATTTGTCATCAGATTCAAAAAACAGAAAAAATGCAACACTCACTTTACTGAAAACAGTCATATCAAAGCTATTGTTAGCAAGATATTTGAAAGGTTTTGGTTTCAATTTAGGCATATAACCACCACTTAATGTTCACTGGGGAAAACAATGCACCCATCACTCGCTGTCTTACTACATGACAGTGTGGAAACATTGTTTTCAAAGATGCAAATTAGCTGGATAAGAAAAATACAGGATTTTTTTCCCCAACAGATGATGGCACCTCAGTCGAATCAATTAAGCCACATCTAAAAACCATGGTACAGGACCAACTGGGTCAGGTCAGTTGCCACATTAAAAATATATTCATAATCAGCTCAGCAGTAGCAATGTGTGCCTCAGCCATAATTAGGCTGACTCCAAACCCTGCTTTCATTGTTTACATTGGGCACAAAGGGCACACATAAGTAAAAACAAATGACTCAAAACTGAAAGGAAAAAGCAATATGTATAAAGCAAATTCACATAGGTTGCATGTGTAAGTGATTTTTGAATTAATAGGTTATTTTTTATGACTGTCATTGATATGTTTATACATAAACCCGCCTTTTACAATAGGTATGTGCACAGAAGTTGGAATACCATCATAGTACATTAGCAG
>JAQNCA010000014.1:17761673-17776339 GCA_029783725.1 Acanthurus tractus
CACACACACACACACACACACACACACACACACACACACACACACACACACACACACACACACACACACACATACACTCACACACACTGGGGGTGCAGACCCATACACTCGCTGAGAGACTGCGCTGATAGGAAAAAGTTTGTACTTTGCAGTTTCACAGTTCCCCGTCAGATAAAGCCTGCTCCTAACTTGATTCCTAATTCCTCCGGCTCCCTTTTCATCTCCTCAGCTCTCCTCTCCACACTATTTCTATTCTTCTTCCACACGCACATGAATCCAATAAGGAAAAAAGAAAGTTCAAATCATACAGGTGCATTCTACCGAGAGTATGGCAAAACAAAACGTCCATACACACAGACAGAGACACACAGAGATACAGCCAGAAGAAACTATTGTTTATACCTCGTGCTTTTTAGTTGCTCACGCAATGTCGCTTTCTCCCTTTGCTCGGTGAACTCTCTCACCTCTGGCTTCCTCCTTGAAACATCATTCTCTCTCCCTGTCTCTGACTCCCATCTCACCCACTTGTTGTGAAAGACTATGAAATGTAAATTGTCCTCTTAAGGCAATCAGTGTTTGAAATGTGGCACAAAGCAATAGTGAAGAAGACATCAACACTCCAGCACTCCTTCATCTGCCCCCTCAGTTCAACAGTCTCCTCTCCAGACCTCCTCTCCCTCTCTTCCTAACTGTCTCCTTCTGTGTGTATATGTTTGTGTGTGCATGTGTGTGTGTTTTTTAGGTATTTGTCCCAGTTTGGCATGAGAGCACTCCAGCACCTCGCCGATCAGACGAGATGGAGGGACAAAGAGGGAGAGACGAAGAAAGGCGGAGAGAGACGGAGAGAGAGAAAGATGGAGAGAAAGAGAGAGAGAGAGAGAGAGAGGGAGAGAGAAAGAGAGAGCAGATGGAGGGCGCCGGCACTTAACTGGATTGTTTTTTTTTTTAGCATCCTCCGTTCGATCCTCAAATCCCAACAGTCCATTGCCTCATCCTTCCTTTATATACGTGTTAAAATATATGTATAAGTGTGTGTGTGTGTAAGGGGAGCAGTTTTCATCATATTCTTAATAATCATCACTATCAAGCTGGCCACTGCTAATGTCTGTCTGTCTGAGGCACAGAAAACTTTTTAGCCAAAGCTAGGCACAACCCACACACACATACACACACACACACACACACAAACACGCGTACACAAACACACACACATATACACACACTCACATAAACACACACACACACACACACACACACACACACACATACACACAAGGAGTGCCTCATTCACTTATGCATCTATTCATTAGCTGTGACAGGCAGCCACCTCTCCTCCTCCCAAACCACTCCGCAGCAAGTCAATATCCTATACGGCCTCCACAGCCCCGGCCAGGCACTGGGGCTCCCCTAGTGACTGTCAGCCAGTGGGAGGCGGGAGGAGAGAGGAGAAGAAGAGAGGAGATGAGGGGATGGGAGAGACAGAAGGATGGGAGGATTAAGATGGAGGGAGGGAGACTTGCAATTAAAGGCCTGCCCCATAAGAGCCATTAAAAAGCCAGAAACAGAGGAGTCAGCTGAAACGGCAGCCTGACACACACTCTAAAACACACCCCCACACACACATATACACACACTCACTGCAGACACACACTGCTGCTCACTACCTCATCAGCACACACACAAACACACACACGCCTATGAAGAGTGACAGAAGTGAGATGGTGAAGGTCGATCCTCAAGAAGTCACAGTTATTGTCCCGGTGGAAACCAGTGATGGAGCGCTTTGAGCATGCCTGGCGACACACTGACCCTTCAGGAATACTGTGAGGGTGTGTGTGTGCCCGTGTCTGTTAGCTGTGCCAGACACAGGGACAGGGACAAGTGTCTTTCTCCAGGGATCTACTCTAGAAACCCAGACATTCTGCATGTCTGTGTGAGTCTACGTAATAATATATTACAGCAGGCCCAGATGAATGCAAACACACACATGCATTTTTTTCCAACATACACACACACACACACACAAACACACACCTATTTCTGTCTGTCCGTGTGTGAAAGAATGTGAGAAACAGAGAGAGAGAGTTACTTAAGAAATATCTAACAAAGCAGAGCGCATGAGTGGGAAGTTAGATTGGAGCGAGTGATGCAGTTGGGGAAATCAGCCTCCCACTCATGCATCACTGAGACCATCTCCCTCCAAGAAACTGGTGGCATGTACAGAAAAGCAGACAGACAGACACACATAAATGCACATGCACACACACACACGCGCGCACACACACACACACATTCACATACACGTACAGGCCTCAGGGAGATTTCCAGAGTAGGGAGGGGAAAGGAGGGGTGGGGGGGTCGCCTACACTGCAACAGACTTATCCAGGAGCTTTCCCTAGGGAGATTCCGTTATAGGGTCTAGCCACAGGCTAGTGTATGTGTGTGCGTATGAGTGCTCATGAGTGTGTGTGTGTGTGTGTGCGGTCGCGTGCGTGTCTGAGTGCATACGTTCGTGCGTGTTTGATGTCTAATGACGAGCATCACCCCGACAGAGATCTGGGGAAAACAGAGTTGTCTGTAAACTGGAACTGTCACATCCATTCGAAGTGCCTCAAATGAAGGCTGCCTCTGGTTCTCACCACAGAAATCATTTGCCATTGAACAGTTTATTTTGGTGATATGGGGAGGTAGCAGACTGAAGCGTCCTTTTCAACTGCAGATCCTGTTTCTGCCTTTTTCCTCGAGTGTGGTAAGTCTTGTATACATATATGGGGGAAAAAACTGCATTAGCATTACCAGGGGAGGTCTGCTGATGCTGTAATTTGCTCCGGAGCACCTCCACTGGTTCCCTGTTTTCCAGAACAACCCTGTCAGGGTCTGACGTTGACAGACACTCTCTCCAAAATTGCCTCCTGTTTTTTTTATTATTTTATTATGTTGCTTTTTTGCAGGCTACGGGCTTCACTGTGTTTCCTTTTTTTTTTTTTTTTGGATTCAGAGCACTATCTCAGCCATTTGTCCAACCCACACTTTATCGATTGTGGTCTATTTTTAAACTTGTTTCCTTCAAAGGCTCATCATGTAAATTAAGCGTAACACAACAACAATTTTATTCTAAATCTGTATTGTTAGATAATTTAATTTGAACTGCAATAATCAATAATTTAATAAAATTAAGAAGAACCTGTGGGCATGTCTTTATCCACTGATTTTGACAAAAATGCGATTATGCCAATCTCTCAGAATCAAGGCCAATATTTCAGCAGTCCTGTGTGTGACCTCTAAAATCCCCAATGTCAAGGAGCACTGACTGCTTCTCTTAAGATTACATTGCATCTAGAGAGCTGAATAAAGAGTTAGCTGTGCTCGGCTTTAAGCTTACATAAATGTTGTGACTCCTATTGTAAACCAGAGTAATAATGTCTTGTTTGTACTATGTTCCCCTAACCTGGCTAATTGAAATGTGTGGCTCTCACAGAAGAAAAGCCAATGAGTTACGATGAGGATAATTTCGTTCTGTTCTAGCCACACAATAAAATTTCATCAAGTCTATTGTAAACCAGAGCAATAACGCGTAGTTTGTATTATATTCCCAAACTGCCTCACTCCCCACTGTGTGTTACTTTCAACAGCCTTTATATTACCTCCAGTGGCTAATACAACTGCTTAATGCTGTTTCCATAACAACTGTTGCAAAGCCCCTGATCAGAATTCCTCTCAAGCCTGCCTTGTGTTTATCATATAAACACCTCATCACACACTGGGCAACACACACATGCACGTCCATGGACATAAAAGACTTGTACACACACGCATACAAATGGGCCGTCTATTAATACACAAAGATGCTTGTGAGAAAAAAAATGAATTAATGAAAATAAAACTTGCCCTGGCTTTTTCTGTCTCTACTCTTGTTCTCTCAGTGTGTTCACGCTGTGCACTGGTGCAAACACAAACGCACAAACACACACACACGCACACATTTAGTGCCGGTCTGTCATTGGAGGACAAGCTTTGACCTTCACAGGGAACCCGCCCCTGTCACCTGGTCAGGAGAGAGACATGCGTGTAGCATTCATCTCTGTGGCACTGTTACTCTCACAGTATCTGTACACACACACACACACACACACACTTGGACATATGTGGACACAAAAATACCCCCCCCCCCCATGTCAAAGCAAATGCATGCTAGGGTGATCAGGCAAGAACGAGTGTATGTGCACACATCCACACACAGGCCCGAAGAGGCTTGGTCTCAGAAGAGTCTGTGTGGTGGCTGTTGCTCATGTGAGTGACGGCTTTATAATGAAATAGTCACTCTCTCCCCTCCTTCACTCCCTCACTCCCTCTCCCTCTGGTTTGACCTCTTTACTTTTTTCCCCCTCTTCCACCTCCAGCTCACCCACTTCCCTCTTTTTTTGTCTCATTTACCTCTCATCACCCTTTTGCTGATACACAGAGGTCCAAATACTGAAAGTGGCTACACACAAACACACACACACACACACACACACACACACTAGCCTACACACACACAAACACACACATTTATTCACAGTATGAAAAGTAGCGCAAACTTTTTCAGCAGAGACCTGAGAGCAAGGAAGAGTCAGCCCCAATCCACTGAGGGAACATCAATCATATTTTTCTAAGACTTCCTCTCTCTTGCACACTCTACCTGTCCTCTTCCTCCTGCCTTGTATTTGCATTTGAGGAGACGGCCCCCTCTGTCTCAGCAGGGGGCTGAACACATCAAAGACGGCAACAGGTGTGTGGTGTCAAACACAATGCCAGGACCCCCGTTGCGCTAGGGCGTCTTGGATAAAGCCTGTCAGAGTCCTCAAAAACTCCCACAAAGTTACCCAGGAAAGGGTGTATGCACACACAGAGACGCTGACGTATATTTGAGATCTCTAATGAAGAATGTGTGATTGCCAGTGGGAGGTAGAGGAAGACAGCGAGAGGGTGAGAGAGAGGGTGGTGGTGGGGTTTTCAATGAAGGAGTCTCCAGTGGTTGTGTTAACCCCTCATGCCTCAGCACACTGTGAGTCACTCTGCCCTCCGAGGCTTATCTCTGCTCTGCTATTGTTGTTGTTATTGTTACTGAGAAGGTTCAGTATGCTAAAAAGACAGAGACAGAGCGAAAGACAGAGAGAGAGAGAGAGAGACAGAGAGAAAGGGGGGAGAAAGAAATAGTGTGTGCCACATCTCATTGGCATAAATACTTGTTTACAACGAGACATAAATTGGCACCCTGTCAGTCAGTCTCTCTATTTCTCTCTCCTTTAACTCCCTTACTCTGTCCCTTTCTGTCTCTGTCTGTCTCTCTCTCTTCCTCTCTCTCTTCCTCTCTCCCTCTGTGCTGCTAAGCGTATTACAACACTCCCTGGTTCAGGCCTCTCTCATTACCATATTCTAATTACATTCGTTAAGGGGAGCATTTGGGAGTTTAATGAATAAATTTGAAAGATGGGTCTCCGTGGCGATCTTTAGGTTTGTCTCCTCCTCAACCAAGTGAAGATGGGAGCATAGGCGTGTGTGCGTATGTTTGTGTGTGAGGTTACGCACCTGTTTCTTCTATGTGTGTGTGTGCTCTCAGTAAATATCACTATAGCTCCTTTTCAGGAGAAACAAACAAATCTAGTTAACTGCTGGAGCTCACGTGGAGTTGCCTCTCAAAAAAAAATCAATTCTGAATTCTGTTTGTCTCTGCCAAATAAAGATTTCATGTCATTTGTTTGTTGTTTTGGATAAAACTTGGAGCCACCCATGTTGAAGTCATGCATATTTAACTCTCCTCAAGCCTCAAAAACAAACTGCCAAAGACAAGCATTAATTTACAGATGTACAAATTGTATGCAACCTCGGTTTGTCTTTTTCCACCAACATCAGACCTGGAGGCTTCATAGTGGGAGATGGGAAGGCGGAGTTAAAGCAATCACAAGCAAAAGTAAACATTAAAGGTTATCAACCATGCTCCAGTGACTGGCTTCCACTGTTGTGCAGTTTGATCTGTCTCTGCCTAGGACGAAGCCCTGGGCTGTAGACCCGAATAGACTGTTGCTATGGGCCTTGCACTCACTCTTTCAGGGTATTGCAAAATGTTATATACCTTTCACATGGTATAATAACAGAGTCCCAAATGCATTCCAAATTCTGATGATTGCCAGCTTGTGCTTCAAGGAGTCAAGGAGTGAATGAGCAAAATTCACCTCTTGCTTAGAATGACTCTTTTAAAAAGCCACAGAAGAGATGCAGCTTTACTTTTAATGTGTCATTAAAAGTTACACAATACCAAAAGCAACAGAAAAATATGCAGATTCTGATCTTTTACTGTGACTGCACTTGATTAGAATTACACTATTTTTTCCTCTGTGGTTAAATACATTATTTTTTTGGATATTCCAGAAACAGTTTACCCACTTTCTTGCTGACTTTAACATAGTCGTAACCACAAATTTAGAGTCAGCTGAATTTGGGCTGTGTCTGGAACTTCTTTATTGCATCTTGTGTTAAAAAAAAAACACAAGCATGGATTTGTTTTCTGTTGAAATCAGCTTGATGTAGACCAAGCCAATCTCAAAATTTCTCTATGACTTTCACTTGGCTAAAACCAGAGAACGTTATTTACCAATAACTAACAAAATACATGAGCATTAAAAAGCAGTAAGTGATAATATCTGATGGGCAAATGATATGCCATTAATAGTTTATAAGTGTACGATACACTGTATCAATAGATCCAAAGGGGCTCCACTCCATTGAGGGTTAGGTGTATTTACAGTGATGATGTACTGTATAAGGTAGAGCCCAGAGTCATCGCCCTCTCTTCAAGCACTATGACTCATCCAGTGGGTGCAAAAGTATGTTAGCTATCTTTAAACTTATATGTAAGGTAAGATGCATGTATATAAATAATATCAGGTGGAGATGAGACATGTTACCAATGTTTTAACTGTTAAGACGGAAAGCAGACGTGTCCATTGTATTACGGTTGCCTAAGGAAACTATGATGACCTTTGGGAGACATTCTGCTTGTTTAAATCTATTTTTTCATCTATTAAAGCACACAGTCTGGCAAAGCCATTTAATAATTGCTCTAAGTTAATGCACTATTAGAGATTGAAGATGAGACAGACATCAGTCTTTGCCTGCCGGGCTGTCCTGGTAACTTTCCACCTCATATGAACTGTAATGGACTGTGACTTTCAAGTTCAACATGTGATGATACCATCCAACAAACAGAGACTGGAGCTTTAAGCTTCGTGAAGAAAGCAAAGCTGCTGTTGTGTGTTGGACAATGTTAAGACTTGCGAGCTGGCAAGCTTTACAAACACACTGTCAGAGCATATATGCTGCCAACAAGAGGCAATCATGCAGCTAGGCTTAACACAGGGTAATACCTATTTTTGGGCTTGCTGTTGTCACTTTTTTTCCTGATTGCTGGAGTAGTGAGCTTACACTTTCACTGGAAAACAATCAAATTTTTGAGACTGAGTCATTTTGCTCCAAGTGTTGCACAGGAATCTCAAAGAAGACTGCAATATTATTAGCAAAAACTTTCACTGTCAAACACCCAAAGACATGAATGAAAACTATTCTCAATCTCTGTTACTTGGCCAAGAAAGAAGTGAGATTCTTTCCTTGTATGTAAGATGTTTATCATCCTCCCACCTACCGCTTACACGGTACATTCAAACAATTAAATATATGCACTGTCAGTATGCAAATGCAGCATCAGTATCCCCTATATAGTTGCCTCCTTAGAGTACAAGATGATGGATAATATATTACAGCTGAGCTGGTCTTCGACTAATGACACAGCTGCACAACTTCGCACACAGATAATATTGTGTATGCAAAGCTACAGAACACACAATCATGCACACACACACACACACACACACAAATGCCACCTTGTTTAATCCCCCAGGAATCAGTGAAATTTGATTACTGTGACTTTTACAAACACACTCCATATGAGAGTAGACATTCGATACATCAGCAGGAGGGAGCGGGAAGAAGAGGAGGGTAGAGACATGAAGACTGAGGAGTACGTGATTCTGTTCAGAACTCCAATTTAAGAGCGAATGCAAACTGTGGTCTCCTGAATGGGATGCATGCACACACGTACACACACACACACACACACACACACACATATGAACTATATGCATGTCGTGGCTTGCCCTCTGGCAAATGTTATATTAACCAGTAATTGTACACATCTTTCAAGGTATATGTTGTAAATGTGAACATTTTCTGGGTAATAGCAGTGTAAAATGCTAACCACAGATCAATGGGATTCACAATCCTCTCACTTAATTTTTTTTTTGTTTTATTTTGTAAGAAGAAGGGGGTATTTTGTAAAAGAAGGCCAATTCACGCCCCTGGCTAGGCTCCTGCTGTGTAAGATTATAATATAAGAAATCATAACTCATGTTTGGTTCGATATGTTTTCATACATGCCAGGACATTTGACCTGCATGAAAGTGTGATCAATGCTTAAGGACTGAGCTCATTTTAAGCAATTTTATGGCACATATGTGCCTTTAAATTTTAAGGATAGTTAAGTACTTTTATTGATAAAGGGTATATGTATATGTGTATCTATACTTTCAAGAAAATGCTAATAAACCTACAATACTGTATAAATACCTGTAAACTTACACTGCTCACAAAATGGCAGAAGAGTTTTATGACAATATGACTTCTCAACTAATTAACATGCAAACACAGACATTAATAGATTAACCTTAAGATATGCTACAAAAGATGGTTCAACATCAGACAATGTGGTTGATTGTTCATTTACTATCAAATATTCATATTCACTATCCCCCTTATTCACATCATAGTTATCAAATCAAATGTACAAATATAAACTTGCTAATGAGTCCAAATAAATTAAAGTGTTTTGAAACAGCAGGACTTGACATTTATTTTAGTCATTATATTGTATTTTTGCTCAGCGATAAACCACATTAATTTTGCAATTAAATGACCACATAATCTTACAATTTTAATTAAAAAGACTCACAGCCTGCAAGTGACCATCAGTGTATTGAGGCTGGCAACTTCGACAAAATTAGGTCCATATCACATCAACAAAACTGACAGTTTGACTCCACTTTACAAAGCAAAAACAATGTCTGATACACTCTGCAGTTCCTTTGCAAATATGTCTGTGAAGCTTCATAATTTAACTTCTAAATATAAGGTTTTGCTCATTTTCTCTGCCAATTTAATTTTTGTGTCCCCTACAGATGTTTATGTCTTAACTGTCTGAATTAACCATAAGATAGGGAGTTTTAAATTGTTCACAAATGTTTTGTGAACAATTTACAGGGGCAACTTTGCATGGAAAACACAAGTGTGCCTTTATTGGAGAACATCCTAAATGTTTGTTTGGACTGTTTTTTTTTTCTTACTTCACGCAATATAAGTATAATGTTGCACTAGAGAGCCATACCTGTAATTTGTTCAAATAAGCAGTGTGAAAAAGTTTTATAGAGACTGAATCAACATTATGCCAGCACAAGCAAAAAAAAAACAAAAAACCCTAAACACATGGGTAAAATGTAGCATAGATACTTGTTATCCATTCAGAAATATGAGAGCATAAATTGCACATCAAACTCTTGTTGTTACAGCCCCAGCTTCAGTTCACAAGTTACTGGTCAGTATATGAGGATTTCTGTTAAACTGCATACACCCAAAAATAAGTGACATAAAGGCAAAGCTGTTGTGGCATTTTTTATTGCTGGTGGACAACTCCATAACACTTACAGGACAATAAAACTAGATCAATCATCTACAATGACCTTTCAAATAACTTGTGCAATCCAAAGTGTCCGCTGACATGCTCAGTGGATTCTGCTAATGCAATTTTATGGTCAAATATTGCTAAATAATTGTGTGTCTGGACACGGTCATGGAGTGAGCATCAGCAAATGAGCAAGTTTTACTGAACTCTACCTCTAGAAAACATGAGCAGAGAGTAAGAAATATGTGTTGGCTTGAGAAGTTCTGGAGTAGTCATAATCAGTTATCGGTCTCTCAGTATTAGATACGGTTAAATTAAAAAACTTGAATCAAAATCGGTGGGTTGGATTTACAGTGTTTTGTTGACCTGCTTTTTGAGTATTTAAACATACAAAATTAACTTGTGCTGCTTTAAAATACATTTGCCTTGCTAAGACAGTGCTGGAGAAAGTTATCCAAGTTAAGTAAAGTTGTAAAGATATCTAGACAAAGATCGACACATGCAATCAGGCACTCAAAGTAGGAGAACAAGGACCATCCACGTGTGCGCGCACACGCACACAAATACACATTTTAAAGCTTTATATGTCTCCAATGAGTTAAATCTAATCTACACAGGGCTCAGATATTGCAGGGGTTCTATGTGGGGACATTTAAGGATCCAAAAAGTATTGTCTCTATTGAACAGCCTGGATTGCTATTACAGTAGACACTGCTGGTCATTCAGCTCTTTTTGGTCGGGCTTAGAATCTAACAGGAAGTTAAAACACAGAGACACACTCAGACTCAGGCACGTACACAACACCCACACACTCACAGTCACACATTCTCACTGTTTAATATATTTCTGTGTCTCCAGTTAACAATATTTTGTGTCAAATTATAGTGGGCAAGATAAATAGTGGGTCTGTGCGACATGGAGAAAATAGAACAGGAGGAAAATATGGTGCTTCCACAGAGCAGAGAGGAGAGGAGAGAAGAGACAACACTAAGTCCTACTTCAATTACCTGGCTTTCCTGACTAGACTTGTAAACCTGGTAAATTTCAGCCTCCTGTAAATTTGTGAAATTTGAAATGTCTTTATGACAATTTATCTATAACAATCCAGAGAGGCATCTACGCATGTACATGTCCAATTTACCATGTGCAGCCTCGTTTGCCAATGAAAAGCTTGCTGGATAATTACATGTATCAACAAGGAAATTACATTCATGAATTGAATGAATCTAATTAATTCTTTGCATTGCTGCACACTTGGTTTATTGCCAGTTCGGTCACTCATCAGGACAGCATGGCTGTCTGGAGTTTGAGCGGAAATGGAAGTCACAACAGTCACAAAATGATGTTGGGTGTTAATTGGGCTAGGCTTGGCTCAGAGAGAGATTGAGAGATAGACAAAGAGGAGGAGAAAAAGAGAGAGGGAGGGAGAGAGAGCCTGGAGGACTAATTAGTGATTATAACTTGGCGCTCTCCAAACATAAAATATCTCTCAACCCAAAAGACAGAGGAATGATTAAAGATAAAAGAATAGGAATCAAATATAAGGAGCTGTGAAACACCCCTCTGGTATTGTGTGCGTGCATGTCTTTGTGTATATATATGTGAGCAAGCATGTGTGTACACTTGTGTGTGTGTGTGTGTGTGTGTGTGTGTGTGTGTTGGCTTCTTTGCCCCCTCATTAAACCATGCTTTACTCTGGTAAACGGCAACAGCACAGAGCTCAATGTCAACTGGAGAGGTTACAGCCATAGGCAGGCTCTGGGACACACACACGCACGCTCACACACAAACACACACACACACACTGACACGGATACACCAAGTCTCTTACGATCACGTTATCAGACGAATGCATGAACTGCACACACACTTCATTTTAAAAAAATGAAACTTTTGGTAAGTTTCCAAAGGCGTGTTACTTTTGTCTTTGTTCTGTCACAGCAGACAAAATGGAGAGTGTCGGTCTCTGCTGGCCTGGTGCCAGTGTGTGAGCTGGACATTAGTAATTCACACATCAAATTCATAAATCAAGGGCACCCTTCACCACAGTATAAATGGCACACTGAGGCCTGCTGCTGGCTGTCTGCTAACTGTATCACTCTGGCTTTCCATAATGGATCCATAGTATTTTTTCACATATTCTGGTAGCTGACATTTAATGTCACCCACCCTATGCAATCTGTTTTCCAGACATTTCTCCTGCTTCATGATTTACCTACACAGACTCAAAAAAAGAGAAAAACATCCCTATGGAGAAACTTAGGAATACAATGCATGCATATTTAATTTATTGTATCTATTTAATGTCTCACAAACAACAATAATGGCATGAATAATAAATTAAATGTGCACACACACTAAGCCAAACTCATAGATATAGATACATGTACACAGAACTTGGAGCAAGAAAATCAGTGCTACGACACCACAGAACGCACAGGTGAGTGTGAGTGGTTTCTTGACATTTTTACCTGGGAGCTAGAGCTTTTGTTATTTTTGGGGGGGGGGGTTGGTAAGGGTCTGTTATTCATGTATTGCATTGCAAGCAGACATCCTGACTATGTCATGTCTCTCTTATCACCTTTGATGTACTGTACAATCACTAATGGCGTTTGTGTCACACATGGATCGATCATGCCATTAGCACAAATACGCACACACATGCACACGCGCCCAATCTGTTACTATGGCAACACCTCCACTTGATGCGTGAACACACACTCACACACACACACACACACACAGAGGAGGCAGATGGGCCAGTGGTCTAAAATGTATATATGCCGCTTTTTGATCTACTTCTCATTCAGGCAATCATGTTAGTGTCATGCAGAGGCGCAGCCAGACATGAGCGTGTGTGAACTGTCGACTAGTTGCCTCCACACCATACAGCTACCAGTATATCACAGCATGACAAGAACACAGTTCTACAATAAAAGCCGCATGTTTCATAACACATTATTCCATATCATTAAAAGCAAAATAATGCCATCCACCAACAGTTTTGCACACTTACAGTGTAGCGACATGTGGAGCAGAATCATATGCAGAAGCATTGTGGCACAGACTGCTGTCATCTGTGTGATGTACTGAAGTCTGCACCAACCCTTTTGACAGTTGCATCATTTGAATCATAGTAGGGGGTTGCTCTGAAGTATAAGCCTTTAAAATGCACATTAGATCATGCAATGACATGAACATTCGCATACGGAGTGTGTGTATGTGCATGCATGTGTGTGTTTCATTGTTTTAATTGAAGCTTTGAAAGGGAATTTTACTCAGTATTCAACACAGTCTGACTTCTTGAAATATGAATCGTATGTCAAGGGTTCCCACAAGAGTAATCATATCTTTTCATGAGCTGGAGTCCCAGGACCAGACTCTAAAGTTTGTCAAAAGTTTGATAGCCTTCTTATTTCAGTGCTCCATATAATTTGCAGAAACCAAACAACAAGTAATTCCCGATGGGTGGATAAAACAGGCTCTACCATCAGCCTGTCCACCTGAGTGTGGTTTGTTATCTAAAACTAGTCTATAGTCTATTACCATGGACAGATACACATACACCCCCAATCTATTATTGAACAAAAGGCTCACGCCTCCGCTCAGCCCTTCAGGGAGGAATCCATCCCTCCATCCCAGAATAATTTCACACATCAGTAGATACACAAAAGAGAGAGAGTGAGAGAGAGAGGGAGAGAGGAAGAGAGGAAAGGAGGAGAGGAAAGGACAGAAAGGAGGCTGAGGGTAAAAATGTATGGGGTCACGGCTCAGTGCTCGTGGGAGGCCAAGGTGTCGTGGGGAGCCATGCGTGACAAAACAGAGATCAGAGGATCATATGCAATCGTGCACACATGCAAGAAAATGACGCACGCGCATGCATGCGTACACACACGCACACACACGCACACACACGCACACACACGCACACACACGCACACCACCACACACACAGAAATACCCACACACACTTGCACAGATATGGGCATGCCAAGAAAAAGGTGAAAATAAGGACATTTCAGATGAAGACTTGTAAAGACTGAGTCCGACTAAATCAGAGGCACCCTCTTCCAAACACTGAATGGTAATCTCTTTATCTATCACACATTCTTCTTATTCACACATAAAATACACACACGCACAAACACACACACCCACACATACGCACAAACTAAGGATAATCCTAATTCTACATGCAAATGTGTATTAACAGCATACAGAAACCCAGCACCCAAACAATGAGAATGAGGAAACACAAAAGCAATTCTTGATTTCCTCATGTATAAGCATATGGATGTGAAGTATTATATGGAAAATCACATCCATGCACACCCAAACACAGACACACAAGTGTCTACACACCGAATAATTACTTGGCGTTTTCAACACACATTTATCGATATCACCACACTTCATGGGCAACATTGACCACACCAGTATTATATTTTAAAGCACATAAGGGCACACACATTTAGTAGATGAGACTGAGAAAATAAATTGAAATCTTCTCATTTTAGAGCAGACCTTTTGGCAAATTTTTCTAAATATCCCATGTGAAAAAATGTGTAACGTTACAATCCATGGTGGACTTTCAACAAACCCTACATGTGTAAAATATTTGATGAAAATGATGATTTCAATTTTCAATATGCTGCTGAAGAGAACTACTCTACTTCTTGCAATGTCTGCAGTACGGACAGATAAAAATCAACAAACATAGAAAAAAATCAATTCATTTGTTGCAACAGCTACCGCAATAATCTGGAGCTGTGCACATCACTTACAGACACACTCTCACACATCTTTACAAACGCACACAGAGACAGAAATACATACATGCACTAGACACACAGTGAGCACACACACACACACACACACACACACACACACACACACA
>JAQNCA010000014.1:17776439-17793930 GCA_029783725.1 Acanthurus tractus
CACACACACACACACACACACACACACACACACACACACAGCTCCCCCCTATGAAAGCACCAAGCAAGAGAAGCAGCAGACACAATGGAGTGTTTAAGTATGCAGGAAACTTTATGCCTGGGTGGAAGAGGAGCTTTGAAGGAATCCGCTCAGGGACACCCAACCTCCCCCTGAACTGAGCCTGTACCTCGTCATCAGAGAGAGAAAGAGCCATGAAGAGAGAGACAGAGAAAGAGGGGAGGAGAGAAAGCAAAAGATAAAGATAGAGAGGACTAGATGGTAAGCTGGAAGGGAGACTGATTGAGAGAAAGACAGAGACAGGGCAGGAGAGAGGGCAGCAATAAGATGCTTTGGTCTAGTCCCTGAGCCTTGTGCACAATTGCTGGTTGGTTAGACAGATGTGTGGAAGTCCCTAAACAGCAGCGGTCACGTTGTTCTGAACCATTCACATACACACACATGCACACGCACGCACACTCACACAAAAGCATACTGCCTATTCATATGAGCACACTGTTCAGTAGGCACCATGCTTAACTCCCTGTATGACCTTCATTGAGATGGATTGCATGAAAAATGTAATGACTTTCCTGAGAGAAAAACCACAGGCCAAATCAGCTTTGCATTGCATAATAATGCTAGACTTGGTAATCAATAACACAAACACACAAACACACATCCATAATGGAGTGCATAGCCTGCACATGGAGAAAATGTCTCAACAGAGGCCAACCACATCACAATGGATGGAGCAAACCACCAGTGGAGATCTGTGCAATGCATAAACAAGGAGCTATTGACGATAAATGCCTGCATCCATTTCCACCCATCAAACACTTCCCCAAGCTAACAGCTTAAGTCTGGAACAACATGCTACTCTGAAAAGCTTTTCACACCCTGCATGTTTAGCTCAGGGTTATCTTTGGCCCTGAGTAAAGAGTTGTCCCTACCTAATTTGGCCTCATTTTACATTGTACCACTTAGCCAGCAGCAAAATTTAAGTTGTCCACGTTTATGCTGCAAAACTGATGCTAATTTTGGCCCAGAGCAGGGCAAGATCAGTCCTGTATTAATGAGTAATAGCCATGAGTTTGTGGGAAACCTTCAACAGTTAAAGTATATTAAAAGTTCTAAAATTGTGGTTAACATTCAGTAAAGTGAGGTGCAAAAAGCCCTTAAGTTACTTTGACTTAACCGGCTTTTATGATCAAATCCTCTGGGTGCATGATCACTGCTTTTGTTGTTTATACCTCACAGACAGCTTTTCATTTTTCCTCTATTTTTTTGTTTTGAAGGACAACATTACACAATGTAAGTAGAGCATCATTTTCACACATAAGAGAAAACAGAAAAAAAAGCACCTATGAGCAGAAATGTGCCACGCATTTAACAGCTTTCTATGGTTGCATAGCAACAATGTTAGGTTCAGATACCAATCTTTATCCGATTGACCACAGAGTTTTTGAACCCAGTAACAATCAGCAGAGGAAACATTCAATCTGTGGCCTCATTTCTTGTTTCATAGCCTCTTAGCCCCTTATAGTTTTAGACCCAGGAGATTCCTGTGCCTTAACCCGGAGTTGTTTGGATTACAAAGCGAAATAGAAAGCCACACGCCAAATGGAATGTACAGTCTGTGGGATTTTTTAGCTGTGAGCTCTGGTGGCTGTTTCTTTTTTTGTGTCTTGGTGTCACAGTTTTAGGGCCCCATAATAAAAGGCTGCCATTGTGTTTGTTTACCTCCTCTTCATCGCTCAATGTGACATTAGCTAGAGATGAGTCACCAGCAAAAAGTTTGTCTCACTGTCAAAGATATTTTACTCTGGAGTGTGTCTCACTCTCACCTCGTTGGTGTTCCAGCGATGGCGCTCCTTGGGCAGAGAGGAACATTTGGGCAGACACTCTAGCAGCTTCTTAGGAAGGTAAATCTTCAACTGGCCGGGCTCATCTGGAACGGAAGAGGAGGTGGGGAGGAAGAAGGGGGTGAAGATAAAGAGAGATAAATGAGGGATGAGTAGGAAGATGAGAAAAATTCTCATCAGACACAGGCACATTAAAAGAGGAGAACACCAAACTGCAGCATCTCTGGGATCTGGGTGAATAAAATCATAACAAGCTTTGTTGTGTAACATTTTAATGGTAAGATGTGGCCTTAAGCAAATAAATACGTACAGAGATTTGTTCTGGCCCAGGGACATGAGCTCAAAGTAATTTTGATAAAAGAAAAATTTGTCAATCATCTGATCTGTCATAACTTAGAGGGACTTTGGGTTAATCAGAAATACAGCTGAGATTTTAGTCTTTGAGATTTTAGTAGTGCAAAGAGATGTAATGCTGAAAGCAAAAAGGTGGAAAATCCCCCAAAAGGTGACTGTAAAAAGGATAACATTTGTGTGTCTTATGATATTATATAAATGTTTCTTATTATATCTTATTTACTAATGGATGATTCACAGTGATGCAGACAAGTAAGGATGATATTTTTGTTTTTTATTGGCACAGGGTACAAACAATAGTTAAGTGCACAGTGCGCAGAGGGAGCAGTAGCACTTTTTTTTTTTTTAAAGCGGGTGGAGGTGAGCACCTGGGGCCCACCCTGAAACAGATTTGGATTAGGAAGAATCCATTATCATACATTATCAGTGTATTTGGGGTTTGTAACAATCATGACCAATCACATGGGCATCTCTTATCCCCTTTAAAAGCAATGCTCTCCCTACAGTGTTATACAGACAGTTTGGTAATGGAGTAGAGACTCCAGACTAGTTCCTCCTGAGAGGAAACTAATATTGTTGGATGGGAGCTAGAGAGATGTAAGTGCAAATATACAGCAGCCCAAATGTTGGTATGGGCAGGTGTTTGGTTTAAAGTCTAATATTATGTTTCTGAACATACTAAAAGTCCTGGGAGTTCCATGTTTTCTGTGCATAATAATGTACTATTTTATGAAGAATGACAATGATCCACTGACCATGTATTTGGTAACTAAAAAAACAAACTATGAACCTTTACCTCTTGACACAGTTGTCTGAAGATAGTTCTGTATTGTTATCTTAAGATTATTAGTTTTCACATTAGTGAGTAACACAGTTGCACTGGGTGACTTATTTCTTCATTCAGTGAACGTGGCTAGCAGTTTATTTTAAATGAATCCCACATACAGAGTTGTAAAAATCAGCAACTGAAAATAGCCTATAATGAACGATCTGCTCCTGTTTAGGTAATATTTGTGATAAGCTTTAGTGACAAGCAGTTATGGAAACATTTTTTTAAAATTGTAGCGACAGTTTTTGTCACCCGTGTTGTTACATTTAAGCCTCCATGACAGAAAAGTATTTAAAAACTACAAGACAGACCAACACTGTTTGGGTTTTTGGTCTTTTCATGGGATTTGTTGGCAATAAAAAAGTAGCCAGCCCTATCTATTCTCAGTCTAATAAGATGTCACTACTGGTGGAAGTATTTATAATAAAAATGGGAAAGAAAAACATAAATAATAGGTGTAGTTTTGGGCAGAGTTATAAGCACATAACACCGCCAAAACTATATGATACTTCTGGATTACCAGTGAAACTAGCCCTAATGCCCATTTCCTCCACCTGCTGTTCCCAAAGAATGACCAAAAAAGTGAAAAGGTGCAGATGAGAGAAAATTCCCACTGTGCCTAAGGAAAATCACCAGTGCATGGTGTCCACACAAAGATAGAGCCCCTGGTGTGTGTGTATATGTGTGTGTGCCTGTTTGTGAGTGTGTGCCCAACGGGTGTGCTGCTCAGAAGTCAAAGAGAGCAAGCACTCAAAGGTTATTGATAAGCATTTGAGTAGAGGGCGTCCATTCATGACTCCCCTGGGAAGATAGGAATTATACTCTACCTGAGGGCAGACGACAGAGCGAGAGAGGAAAAGAGAGATAGGTAGGGTGGGATGGTCAGAGCGAGAGACAGAGACACAGCGAGACAATGAGCCAGAGAGAGACAGTTAATAAAGAAAAAAACGAGAAACTTACAGAGAGAGACAAAAAAGATTTATAAAGTAAGAAATTTGCAAGGACAAGACATGGAACAAGGTAACACAAAGAAGCAAAGAGAGAAAAGTACTGTAGCAGGACATGAGAGGCATCCGTGTGTGTGTGTGCTCATGTAAGTATGTAAGCGTCTGATCATGTGTGTGTTTGTGTCGGTGGGAAGTGTGCTTAGGCACGTATGCTCCCCCTAATCAATTATGCATTTATTAATAGAAGGCCTGAGAAGACAAAATTTCAAACAGCTGAACGGCGCAGCAGCTTAGTTAAACAGCTGAATGGTGCAGCTTAGTTAAAGCCTAATTTCTTTTTTAGCAGCACTCCAGCCTCTCTGCTATGAATGCCAATCAGTGTTTAAACCCCACCCCTCCTGGCTATAACCCCCTCCCCTCCCCCTGCTGTTCTGAAGAATTCTCATCAGAGCCTCGCCTTTGAAATGTACCAGAACCACCACATCAAACAAGCCCATTGCACATGTGTCGGCGCACACACACGCACACACACACACACAAACATCTGCGCACACACACCCACACACATGCACGCTCATACATGCAGACAGACACGCACACATACGCACACAGTGCCTGCCGATCAAAGCGCACACATCACAGTATTTGTCCCAGAGTGGCGTTTTTTACCAGTGACCTTGGTACCAAAATCCCTTTCAAAGCACACCTTCACGGACATGACCGTCATCTTAACCCATCCTCGCATTTACTCTCCCCGCTGACGAGGAATGGAAGACCAACTTTGCAGATTTGTTGAATGCTGATGAGCTTTCACACCCCAAAGGGTTGTATCTTGTATTTCTAACAATCCCGAACCAGAGAACGTGTCCCTGTTTTAAAAAATTCAGCCTGGGTACTGTCGCAATTGTCTTTTCCATCTGTTCTTAATGCCTCTCAGTGGAGCTGTACAATGGTGTGACATGGGGCAAAAACTTTTTCCTTTTTTTTTGTCTCTGAATAACCAGGAAAATGAACCATCCTGGGACATGTGGAAAATACATCTAAATATGTAAATTCAGAGCTGTTCACATTTATATTTGTATTTGAAATCATAAAACTGCCTCAATACCTGCATTGCCTCATGTGCAGTGAGCCACAAATTCGTAGATCAATCACTCACTTGCTAATCTAGTAAAAAAAAAAGAAGAAGAAGAAGAGAGAGTCCAAAAGAGTGACAAAGACTGAATGCTAATGTGGAACTGCTGGCTCATTAAGTCATATAAAGGTATACGTGCTAAAAAGTGAAAATGTTCAACCAAAGTGAAACATTGCTTTGGTAGCCTATCAAATGCCATAATTTAAACTAGAAACACACAGAAGAGCGGCCTCCGACTGATGAATATTTTACCTCATAAAACTGTCATCTCCATATTTAACACAGGAACAAGCCAATGCCCTTGTGAGATGGCTGTCAGTTAATTATAAAACTCTCCTCAGTAAAGAGAGAGAAAAATGCTCCAAATGCAACTCTTAACTCTCCCCCTACTGATATTAGGAGGCGTCAGGGGAAATTTTCACATTTTCCCCCTTTTTCGGGATGAAATTAATGTGACAGAAAGAAAGGCTCATTGCACAGCAGCTAGATAGAGGGATGGGAGGGAGGGCGGGAGGGCAGGAGAGAGAGCCAGGGCAGGGAGAAGAAAGGGGGGAGCATAGCATGGGATGAGTTAGAGTGCAGGAAGAGGGAGGGAGGGAAGGAGAGGCGAGAAAGAGGGAGAGCAGGGGGCGGGGAGGAGGTTCGGGGGGCTGAGGAGAGATGGGCGTGCATGCTAATTTTATCATTCTGCTGATAAACTTTTCCTCCAGTAATCCTCCAGCTGGGACGTGAGAACAGATAGGAGACAGGGATAGGCTCGGGAAGTCTCAGCTCATATTAAACAGCCATCCCAAACACAACTCTCTATTCTACTCCATTCTATTGTTTTTCAGATTTTCTCTTAATTCTTTATTTGCTATTTTGTGACAGTCTCGTTTTTTTTCCCTAATCCTAACAAAATAAGAGGGTCTGGTGCAGGTATGAGGCCATCTGCTTCCTTTGAAATGAAAAAGGGGTTGGACCGAGAATGTTTATGGTGGAGGGGTGGTATGACACCCCTTCCCCTGCTATACCCATAGCCCCCACCTTCATCACCACCTCACTAAGCAGCATGTCTGTCTGCTCCTCCTCACATCTGTTTATTTGCCTCCAATTTGCCCCCCATAACGTACACACACACATACACACAGAGGCAGAGGCATGCATCTGCGTCATGTCCTCTAAAATCAATAACCAATCAAAGCAATCATTGCGTTTATAGTCCCTCTAACACCCCGTAGCAATCACACACATGCCCAGGACACTGTCACAGGCATACACGGCCATGCGGCGACCCCAGATTACACACTCCATCTCACTTTTAGTTTAACCAGGCCCATTGAGGATTACGGATACATAATGCCATGTGTACAGATTAGGTATGACAATAAACTACTGATATCCAAAGTAAGCTCTGCCTTCTCTATGGCAATGTGCTGAAGTGTGTGTGCGCGTGCCCACTAATACTGTACTGGCATGCATGAATAAACATGATGTGTAACAGAGCTGAACTGGAATGACGTCTCAGCAGAGAGTGTCTGTTTGTTTAGCGTGTGTGTAAGTGTGAGTGTGTGTATGTATGTGTAAGTGTGATCTGTTACAGAGCAGATGAGAAGGAGACCTCAGTTCCCGCATCACATCATTCTGCCAGAAGGTTTTTATACTTGCTCCCAGAGTCACCCTGTGCTACAGACAAGTGTGCGCACATGCACAAGCAGTGTGAAGAGTGTTTGTGTGTCTCTTACTGTTGGCGTCAGTGTCGTCACTCTTTGGAGGGGTGTGTCCTGTGTAACCAACGGCAATCCTGACCATTCGCTCTGGATTTCTTATCTTCTTCAGTCCTACAAAGAGAGGCAAAGGGCGAGAAAGAAACAAAGACATGCTTAGGAGACGCTCCAGACTTTGGCTTCCTTGGCAGTCGCACACCTCACCTCCTTCTTCCTCCTCTAAAGCCCAGAAACAAAACTCCAAGTGATATGCATGTGGGCTGATCCATTTTCTGATCCACTAACTTGCATCCATTGTGTCCGCTGATCGATTGGCCACAGTTGATACACTGCCTCCATGTGTGTGACTAACTTGTACCCAGCTTTAGTTTCTCTTCTCTCTCATCATTTCTCTGTTTCCCTGACCACTGTTGCTATGATACAAAGTAGACCAACCAGCACAGAGGGAGATGGTCTTCCATGCTATATGGTGGATGTTGTTCTCATGCCCAGTGGTGTACTGTGCTGATCAGCACCATGTACATCTGTCAGGTAATGGAAAGAGTGGGTAGTTGTCCCCTGCCGTCATAGCCCCCACAATTGATTTGGCTTACACGCAGCATTGCAGTGGCTCATTAATTATTACTCTACACACAACACTGAGGGGGCAATGGACAAAAAGCCCTTATACTATGAATGTGTGAGTCTTTTTACATGCGTTTGTGTGCACGTGTGTGTGTGTGTGTGTGTGGGTGTGCAGATATAGCATACTAGGGGCAGGGGGATGGTTTTATATGTATGTGGTAGAGTGCCTGCTGATCAGCCCATGGGCCATCTGTCTCATCCACAGTTCTGGTCTTTTCACGCAATGGGACTCTCAACTCATGGCCCTCTCTTTGCCTCTGGCTACCCTGTGCATGCTTGCCTGCACTCTTATATATATGTGTGTGTCTTCCAGTGCTGTACACCTGAATATGAGCTCCACATATGTATGATACTACTTACTACTTATGTGGTTTAAGTTTTCCAAAAATAACGCATCAGACAAATCTTGCTCAGCATCGCCTTCTAGTGGAGAGAGGATTAAAGACCTCTGAAAAAAAGGACTTCAGAATCACTTTGCTGAGGAAGCGATCGGATGAATCAATAAAGAAATAATAAAACTGATGTCTACTGCATAATTTCAGTGCTATACGTCATTTTCGCTCTTAAGATGCTAAGGAGATGCATGTCATCCGTATCAAGATATCCAGCTGTTGTGTTTATTGGTCTTTGGACGTGGGATATCAGTACGTTGAACAGGCAAGAAAAGAAAGCGATACTCAGAGCAGACTAACAACAAGGGGATGTTTATCAACAAATGTCAAACACACTGAGTAAGAGATAAAGATTTCATTAACCCATGATGTGAGATGGAGATAATATTGCCATGGTGATTTTGATCATCCTTTAAATAATTCATGAATGAATGAGCATCATTCTGAACAGTGTGTGTGAGACAATAATGACCCCAAGAGTTTAGTTGAGGGATGAAATTTTTTAACAGGATTCATACATGACATGACCTAAAACTGACACACATACAGCCCCCCCCTCCCCTCCAACTGCAGCCCGATTCTCACCTTCACTGCCTTAGCAACCATAAGCACACATCAACACCAAATGAACACAAACATAAACACGCACGCGCGCTCACGCACACACACACCAACACCGGACTGTGACTAAAAAAATCACAGCTGGTCTGGGAGATTTCGTGACAGTCAGGAAACCTATTTACATTTTAATGATCTATTTTATGATCAAAAAAGAGAGATACAGAGATAGATAAACACACACAAACGCGCGCACGCACACACACACACACACACACGCACAGAGAGCATCTGAATTCCTTCAGCGTGAACCACTCTCATCCTCTCTCATCCTCATCCCTTTTATGCTAAACGCTTCAAAAGCACTCATAAACCAGCTACTCAGGAAAAACGCTCGCAAGCATTGGACGGTGAAAAACTACCCTATCCCGACTCACTCAGAGCCTACCGACAGGACAACTCTCCTTCCGTTATTTATTAGCTGTTGGTTAACCGTGTTTCACACAGTCGCTGGTTCAGCACCAGCGTCCGTGTTTTCGGGACGGGCTTGAAGAAAGGGAAAGCCCTGCCGTTATCTCTCTCCCCCGTCCATGACTCGGTCCCTTCATCGCCTCGTCTGAACCCCTGAATAGCAGGACTCTGCCACTTCAAATTAAAAACCGTTATTTCTCTCTTACCTTCCGGCTTGTTTTCGGCAGCCATTTCCCCTCCGCCGCGCGCCTCATCCCTCCTCCTCCTCCTCTTCCTCCTCCTCCTCCTCCTCGACTCGACCTAGTGGTGGTGGAGGTGGTGGTGGTGGTGTTGGGGAGGGGGGGACCACGCGCGTGCACAGAGAGGACAGCTCAAGGAGGGGGGCGGGGCTGAGAAGAAGGGGTGGCGGGGCGAGCCTGCCGCGTTCAGCGAGACCATTGGACCAAACAGTGAAGACTGACACCGGGGATCCGTGATGGTGACTCGCGGAATTCTCCATCCCTCCGTTTAGTCCCGTTTGCCCCGCCCCCTGACGTACACGCGCAATCTTCCTCGCTCTCTCTCCTCTCACGTCACTGAACGACGTCTGTATTCGAGGACACCTTGACAGCCTCCCACAGCATCATCATCATGCTCATCATCGTCTTCTCTCTCTCTCTCTCTCTCTCTCCCTCACACGCACACACACACACACACACACACTCACACACACACAACGTGGGCCGACATACACATATACATTACACGTACAAGCACACATATAAAAACGCACGCGCTCATTTCTTCACACGCAAACCCAGTGGACTGTTGAGAAAATGCGATGTAAGGTCGCGTCTCGCCATAAATTATGAACCATACCTGAATCTAAATGAAAAGAACTGCTTGAAAGAGACTTCTGAGGTGTGCGATTCTGATTTTTTCGATGGGCTCGCGGGTGCTGTCATTCGTTGTGGTGCTGAAGCTCGCGGTGCTGAAAGGACAGCTCCGCACGCGCCTACACAGTAAATGTGAGCTCTCATTACCTGCGTTCTTTGAGCCGTGTTGTCGAATTGAAGTGATGTCAAGTGAAAACTTTGAGAGTGATATGAAAAACAAGCCCATGTCTCCTCTTATTGTTGCCTATTTTGGCTCGCGCACGCAATCGGTAAATCCTTGCTGGAGGGTAATATTTCTACGGGAAGTTAAGTTCATAACGAGTTTATCACAATATTCTCACTGATACTGGCGCTTTATAGGCTATCCCCCCTAAATAGTGGAGCTTAACTGGGACCATTACGCCCCCTGTTTATATTTCAAACCCATTCTGTCAATCTGGGCCTCGGGGTAGAAATTCGCGTTTGCACCAAAGCTTTGTGTTTGACAGAGACAATCCTCTCCATAGACACGCTTCACGGAAATCTGAGGGTTTAAATGGCCCGTCTTTATCTACGTATGCTATGCGTCGCCTCTAAGTGAACAAGCACACATGGTTCTTGGCATTACCAGTACAAGCAGGATGAAAGACAACGAATAGCGTGTTTCAGATATTTAGCCAAAAAAAAGACCGGCTTAATTTAAACCTATAAAACCGTGTGTCCTTGTCCGATGGAGGAAATGCTGATGCATTAAAGAAAGATCCTCCAAAACCGTTATTTCAAATAAAAAATAACGCTGGACAGCAGATCACTGAGTTTTGCATTCAAACTATGACATATAGGAACTAAATATGGAGCTAAACTCTTATTGAGAGGAGTGGTGTAGTAATGGTGGTAAGTAGCCTAAGTGGGTTATTTTTGAGGCATCTATACCTAAGTAAATCTCCAATATATGACAAATAATCAATAAATAATGATTAAATAATGGAAATTTACAGAAAGCACCACTGGTTGTGTGAAATAATAGCTCTGAAGATAATATATAGAACAGAGTCTAATTCATAATTATACACTATACTTCACTTCACGTTTCTGACAGTTATGCTCATTTTATACTATTAGATTGACAATTTTCAATCAAAACATTCAATAAGCTTCTTAAATAAAATGCATTCTGAAAAAATAAGCAATTATCAATATTTGTATTTATACGAACTCCACTTGCTTTTATCTTGAAGCATCAGTAATTATAATTCAATGGTGTAATTTACAGAAGGGGAAGGACATTATATAGATCCATTAATAAGCACTAAGGTACTTTAAAATAGCCCTCTCCATTTAAATTCTTATTTATTAATTATTAGCCAAATAAAAGCAACTAAAGTAATTAAGAAAATGAAACACAGTTTTGTCTGTAAAATCTTAATCAACAAAATAGCTTAAAGATAAATACAGAGGAAATTGTGCATATGCTTCAGAAATATTGCGTAGTTGAAGCATAAAGTGTAATGCAGCCTATATTTAAGTAAAATTCAATTACATCAAAAGTTGACTTTAGCAGTAAAGTACTCATTTACATTTCACAACTCACAAAAATCTGCCAAAATTATGGCATCTGGTACATTTTGTTTACAGCACTTAGACTTTTACTTTTAAGTTAATGGAGTAGTTTTACATTGTTGTATTGCTACTCTTACTTATGTAACCAAATCTTTTTGATCACTGCAACAATTAAGAAAAGTGAGGAAAAAATTTTGTTACATTGCAATAGGTCTGGAAATTGGGGACAAGAAACAAGGCTGGATTACAGAAAATAGACTAGACAAATTGGGAAACGGCTCTTATGCCCTGACCCCAAACGCCCACCAATACCTTCAGGTTCATTATTTCACAATTCATTAATCTGTATTTTTTCTCACGACTATAGTCATGGAATATTAATGCACAAGATCAAGTGGCATGCCTGCGGTTCGGCTTAGTACACCTGATCTTAAGGACCTGTCAGGGGCCAGTTGTCAAACTTTAGAATTTTATTACATCTATAGGGTGGGTTTAATGCTCCATATTTCAACTGCCACACGGAAAACCTAAGGTAAAGTAGAATACACTAAACGTATAATGACCAAGACGAAACATGGTGTTACTAGGGAAGTGACATCCCATTTTTGCCCCAAGGCCCTCAGGTTATACGTTGCTTTAAAACACTAGGTACAATTGTTAATATGAGAATTGAGATGTTCATTACAACTTGGGCTCTATCCTAATATTCTTTGTATTGAAATGATTGTATTTAAACATACTTTTCCAATTAAACTAATGTGCAGCCTTGTTATGGAATCATGGAAAAAAGTATTGATTGTTATCCGTGGGGTAAGATGAAAGGCTGCTATTATTTTCCATAAGACAAGAAGGCAGTTAAAAAGGTAGTGACTGATGTTTTTACACACTTAAAATACAATATCATCTGAAAAGAAGAACACGCATCATAATCGTTTTTCTTCTTGTTTGAAGGTGTCATATCCCTCTGGCGCTGGACTTACACACAACCAGCAGAGGGCGGGAGGACAACTTCCGCTCCTCAACCAACCTCTCCCTCTGACCAATGAGCTTTCAGAGCTCTGGAGGGGTGGGCGGGGTCAGAACAGACGCAAACATGGCGGCTTCCTTAGATGATGATTATGAGTATAATAACCAGGACTACTACTCTTTACTCAACGTCAGAAAAGAGGTACAGTTTATTTTCTCTTATACTGGTACCGAAAAGTGACCCGTCGCCGATTCCCCGGGTAGATTTCTGTTGAAGAATTCGTCTGCAGTCGGTGCATCATTCTTCAACTGAATTACGGTCTTCTTCAGCGGCACCATCATCCGTGGAGGTTGAGACCGGTTCATGTTGCAGAACAACACCTAATTTCTGCACCTACTTTACTTAAATGCAGGCATTGTTCTCAAAAATATATACATATCTTCATCGACGAGCACCTCAAATATCATTATTTGTGGAACTAGGAAACTCACAAGACTGAGAAAGACTTTCACTTGGACGCTCAGATTGACGATGTTAAGTCACATTAGGTTGTAACCATTGACTGTAGGTTGTAACTGAGACTGTAGCCTAACAGGAAGTATATTATCAGGTTTTAAATTCCTTGCAGAGCATCACTGAATTGGATTTTTTTTTAGCTCTCTTCGATGTCTTTAAAACAGATTCCTTATGCAGCAGTGTTGTGCTGGCACTCAGGGGTGCAACTGCAATAATAAATCGATTCAGTTATTATTTCATTTAGTGAAAATTAATCTGCAACAGTTTTGTTAACCTTTCATTTTCAAGCAAAAATATAATGCAACAATTACTGATTGCAGCCTCTTGAATCGGAAGATTTCCTGCTGTAATCGGTCTGAAATAAAATTAAAGCTCAACTGTGTGGACATAAACTAGCAAAAAACCTCGTTTTTTTGGCATGCAAAAGACCAACCAGATGATCAAGTCTATCAACCCATATGAATCAAGAAAAATATCATTCTTAGTTACAGCCCTGCTCAGAAGTGAGAACCATCCTCTTTCTTGTCACAGGCCACATTGGAAGAGCTGAAGGCATCATACAGGAGGCTGTGTATGCTCTACCATCCTGACAAACATCGAGACCCCGAGCTAAAGAGTCAGGCCGAACAGCTTTTCAACCAGGTGCACCGGGCATATGAAGGTAAGGACACTTTCTGTAAGACACCAACTGGAAGCAAAATCTGTTATTTCAAACAAATTTCAACAAATTTAACTGACTTCTTCTAGGAACAGGTCATCAGAATGGAAAAAAAAACTATGCAAAACAAAAAAGATTAAAACACAAAAACATCTTCATAAACTCAACTCTTATTTTATTCTTTCCCCCTCAGTACTGAGTGATGATCACTCCAGAGCCATCTATGACATTTTTGGGAAGAAAGGGCTGGAAGTGGAAGGCTGGGAGGTATTAATGCTGTTTAGCAGAACCTTTTTTTGTCATAAAGTTCAGTGGTTTTGCTGCCACATTATACAATGTATACAGTGTTAACATATCCTCAGTACCAATATCTTATGGTAATGATGTTGTGTAGGTGGTGGAGAGGAAGAGAACTCCGGCAGAAATTCGAGAGGAGTACGAAAGGCTGCAGAGAGAGAGAGAAGAGAGAAGGCTGCAGCAGAGAACTAACCCCAAGGTTTTCTCAGTCACAACTACACCACATTACTTAGTCAACTTCCCTACATTCACTGTTTTTCTTGTGTTGGCCACAACTTTTATGCAGTGCTACTAAATACATTTTGCAACACAACTTAGTTTTGACTGTGGATAGTTTCCGTCTTTGTTTTATTATGTCCATTACCCTTTTTCCTTCTCTCTTAATTTCACCCATGTCACCTCTTCACTTTCTCATTATTCAGGGCACCATCAGCGTGGGTGTGGATGCCACGGACCTGTTTGACCGCTATGATGAGGACTTTGAAGAGATGCCATTAGGAGGGTTTCCTCACATTGAAATCAACAAGATGCACATTTCACAGTCCATAGAGGTGCAATAAAAACACACTCACGTAGCATTTACCGTCCAAACAGCTACTTATCTAGGCCAGGGACACTCTCGTATTCTCTGTTTTATCAGGCACAACTCTCCTGTCTCTCTTCAGGCTCCTTTGACGAACACTGACACAGCAGTGTTGTCTGGTTCACTCTCCACACACAATGGGAACGGTGGGGGCAACATCAACATGACAGTACGGAGAGTTATGTCAGCCAAGGGCTGGGGAGAGGTACACACACACACACTTTCGCTGAAATGGTCTAAAACTACAACTCAAGCCTATAGAGGCATTTGGAAGAAGCACTTAAATAAGCTATGTTGTTTTGCTTTGTTTTAAATGTTAGGTTGGGAAAATGCATATAAATTTTTTGGAAACTTTTGCCTACACGTGCGTGTCTGCAGTAACTGGTTTGTGTGTCTTCATCTCTGCAGTTTGAGTTTGGTGCAGGAGACATACTTGGACCACTCATCGGGCTAAAGGTGTTTCGCAATGTCACTCCACGGTGGTAAGACCTGACTGTTTTATGCAGGGAACTATAATCCTCACTGTTTCAGCATGTGAACAGAGTTCCTTCTCTCCGGAATCTTCTCTTTGTGTCCACACTCTGGCATTTTTCTGTCTAGTTTCTTGACAGCCCAGTGCGGTTTGCAGTTCTCTCCAAGAGGCCTGAGGCCGAGCTGTTCTCTGATGACAGCACGCCACCTGGACCAGAACACCATGGGCTATCTGCAGTGGCGCTGGGGGCCCAACAGTGCTATGACCACCAGCCTTGTCAGAGACACAAAGAGCAGCCACTTTACTCTGGCACTGCAGGTACACAAAGCATAGGCACAGATGCATATTCACTGTAGAGATATCCAGTACACAGCTACCTGGTATTAATATGATTAATATGGTTTGTACTGTAACTACAGCATCATGTTGCTGTTGCTGTCACACTAAAAACTGTGTTATTTCTCTTTCAACCCTCATGTTCCAGCTGGGTGTGCCTCATTCCTACCTGATGATGAGCTACCAGTACAAGTTCCAAGATGAGGACCAGACCAAAGTGAAGGGCTCTGTTAAGTAAGTCGGTCTGCTTCTCATGTTTTAGGGGACTCATTCTCTAGAAATCAACTGGTTTACAAGGCAAAAAGTGGGCAAAAATACAGCTGTGCAAAAAAATTCTGTGAATTAGCTGATCATTTTTTTTTTGTCATATACTAAAGAGCAGTTCAGCACCAGCTCAGAACTGCTTTTCTGTCTATAATAAAGTAATTCTTTAAGTAAATAGAAGGATTTAAAGGGGTTCCTTTTAATTTTTTTGTTACTGCAAGAACTGAATGGTTTTTTTTTTTACATTCAAAGCCTTTATTAAGATTTTCAAATTTAGTTTTGAATGTCTGTTGTCATATTTTACAATGACATCACCCTTGTAGGATCAGTGAGGATCCATTTTTTCATCCCAAATAACCAGAATACTGTTTGTTAATTTTAAGACAGTAAGCAACAGCAGGTACTTAGAGTCTGTGTGTGTTTGTGTGTGTGTTTGTCTTCAGTACAGTCTATGACTGAATTCAGCACTATGCTGACTCTGGCTCTTTTAGTCATGTCCTCCCAGTCTTTTATTGTTTCCCCCTCTCCTTTCTGTATGTTCATTAAGTAAAGCTTATTTCCTCTCCAGTAAGCAGTCAACAAAGCTTCCTGGCATCAGCTGCTGTATGCCGGCATCTGTCCCTCCCCTCTGCCCAGTCTAACCCACACAGCTTGATATACATGACATGTATTCAAAATTCAGATATTAAAAGTTGATGTTACGAATGAAGCTTCAAGCTGTTTGGTACAGCCAAAAGAAAATCACAATAAAAGAAATAAAACATTCAAAAAGACAGAAATTAATGTAAAAAGAAATTTAATGATAAACGAACAAAGCAATTAGCCACACATAATTGTTCCCAAAACATGTTTACTTCCTGGCTGTGCAATTTACTCTGTTCCCTCTGAAGCTATCTAACTCTAATAGTCTCTGTTCATTTTTGTTTTCCTTCCTTTCCAGGACAGGCTGGTTCGGTACTGTAGTGGAATATGGAGCAGAGAGGAAGATCAGCCGACACAGTGTCCTGTCAGCCTCTGTCAGCATCGGAGTCCCTCAGGGAGTCACACTCAAGATCAAGTACTGACCGGCCAACCCAAAATATGATCTCATTCTTCTGCAGGTCCTTATCTCACCGAGTAATTGTCTTGTGTGTTTGTGTGCATCTGTGCTGTTTTTTCAACGCAGGTTGTCACGTGCCAGTCAAACATACCTGTTTCCAGTCCACCTGACCGATCAGTTGCTGCCCAGTGCCGTCTTCTACGCCACTGTGGGACCCTTACTGGTCTACATGGCCGTCCACAGGCTGATCATCATCCCCTATACACAAGCACAGAAGGAGCAGTTAGTACACCTCTTGCCCTCATAACCTTCCATTTTAATCTTATACTTAGTCAGCATCTAACTTTGCAAGCCTACTGGGACATTTAAGTTTAAAAGTTTCTAGTTTTGTATTAATGAAGAATGGTTTGATCATGAAACTTGATGTCCATCAGCTAAAGCCAACTATGCAGTCCTGAGTTGGGCTAAAGTGAATCACTTTGGCTATGGGAGTAGTTATTACGATCAGATTTTCTCTCACATTTAATACTGTTTTCATAGAAAGGCTCTACAACGATTCCCAGTGGGTGACTGTTGATGTCTGCTTTTGTCTCTCTGTGCCTCTTTAGAGAGCTGGAGCTGCAGAGGAAGAGCTCAGCCACAGACATCGCCAAGAAGAAGCAGGAAGCCGAGTCTGCCGTGAGTACTCGCACTCACATGCAACCACACAGATATGAGTTGTGTGTGTGTGTATGGGTGGGGGGGAATCATTGATCATTGTTTCTAGGTTCAGCTCTCCTCATCTCATCTGAAAGCCTCTCTCCTTTCTTTTTCTATTTTGGTCTCCTCCACCCCTCCTCCTCTTCTGCCTCCTATTCCTCTTCGTCTTTCTCCCTTGGCTCCTCTGCAGGTTCTGCTGATGCAGGAGTCTGTGAGGAGAATCATAGAAGCGGAAGAATCCAAGATGGGTGAGGGAACACACACACAAACACACGCGCACACACACACACGCACACACGCACACACACACACACGCACACACACACACACACACACACACACACACACACACACACACACACACACAC
>JAQNCA010000014.1:17794030-17808310 GCA_029783725.1 Acanthurus tractus
CACACTCACACACACACACACACACACACACACACACACACACACACACACACACACACACACACACACACACAGACGCTACAACAGGGTGAGACACTGAGAACTTTTTTCTTTAGTTTGCAGCCAGCAGTCAAAACTTGGCAAAAATCCAAGTGTGTAATTCAAACACATATCTCATGGTTGCTGTTAACAGCGTAATATACTGTAGTTCCAGGATCCTGTTTTTCTAAGTCTGACTTCCATCATCTACTGCTGTGAAGCAAGTGATGTTGTAGCCCATCTTCAAACTGCAGTGTTTATGTAGGTGGGGCTTGTATATGTGTGCACAGAACACCAGAGTGTACACTGGCATAAATCAAAACTATGACTTCAGTGTGCTGATTGATTTCCTATTTTATTTGTGCAGAGGGTGCTGACGATTATTTGAAGAGTTAATCATTCCATGGGATGAGTTCATTGCATTTTCTAGATGCTCTGTCTAACAAGTAGAGGTACAAATTTCTAACACAGTAGCAGGACTGTTGTTGCCATGCTGCAGCTTGAAATAGCTGACATTGTTTCCGTGTTTGCACAGCTGTAGGATGAATTCAGACAGTAACACAAAAATAACCGACAATCATTTCTGCCATACATTAAATGCCTCAGGGATAATGTGAATTAGTCTCTCTGTCCATACTGCAGTGAGCATCATGATTCATATAGTTGCACAAACAGAATTACACAAAAACATTTAGCACTAACAGTGTTTATTACTGTCTAGGTCTGATCATCCTGAATGCTTGGTATGGAAAGTTTGTGTCTGACACCAGCCAGAAGCAGGAGAAAGCAAAGGTCATTGATGTCACAGTACCTCTGCAGTGCCTGGTGAAGGACTCCAAACTCATCCTCACTGAATCCTCTAAGGTTTGCGTACTTACATGTCACTGTGTCCGTTTGATTATCTGCACATCTATGGAAAGTTGATGAGGTCATTATTCATCTCCTTTTCCCTGGTGTTCAATGTTTTATATGATGTTAAACTTTTATATCACAAGCTGACTTTTATAAATGTGCCCTTGCCAATGGCGATCGTGTTTGTGAATGCTGCTCTACGCGCCCACACACATGCGTGGAGGGCGTGCTAGGACTCTTGCTGCCTACTGCTGTTTAATTCTTGATGTGCATGCACACTGGTATAGTTCTTGATGCAAGGACAGAGAAGAGTAAAAACTGACTGGCCAGCATTCTCACCTTCAGGCAAGAACTTCTTGCAGCGTTATGATAAACTAATTATCTCATATTACTATTATAATAAATTTAAAGTAACATTATGTCCATTGAGTGTAACTTAGGCTTGGTGTACATGTTATTCAAATTTCCCTTTGTACAGTGTTACTGATGTTTCAGGCTTTGCGACTACTTGTTGATTAACATTAACAATGTTAACATGATACCCAAGATAACAACACTAATAAGTATTAAGTATTAAGTTGTGAAACAGTAATATTAGCCTCTGATTGTTTCATTTAACTTGGCTATTACTATCATTCCCATTATGTAATACAGCTAAAGCTTTCTTTTTTTTTTTTTGCAACATGAGAAACATTAGAATAATGTATGAGAGATCACGTGGAAACATCTCACTCAATCAACCTAAATATAACAGAGGATAAATCAAACTGTAAAAATCTCCAAAACCATTTCCTTAAATTTTTAAATTAAACATTAATATTTTCATGCACCTTGTTAGTGGGTTTCTTGTACAGTTTGAACTTTGTACTGGTTCTCTTGAGGTTTCCTTCTTTTTCAAACAAAATTGGTATTGTTACTGAAGTATGTTGAACTGAATTGATATTGAATCTCATGAAACTGAATTGGGAAGTCAGTGGTGAAACCAGCTCTAATTCACGTTTTAATGTATGTTATATATTAACTAATTCCTAAAAAGAATCAAATGTCAAGGAAAAGGAGATAAATAATGACCTGCTTGCCATACAGCTATATGCAGGTGTACCACTTGTTTCTCTGTGTGCAGGCAGGATTGCCGGGCTTCTATGACCCCTGTGTGGGAGAGGAGAAGAGTCTTAAATTACTGTACCAGTTCAGAGGTGTCATGCACCAGGTCATCTCTGCAGACACTGACTCACTACGGATACCCAAGCAATGTTAGTATGCAGTCACTTCACCTAAGACCCAGTATTATTATACTGTAACTGTACACTAAATACAGCCAGACTGCAGCATACAGTGTATGTATGTATCCATGTTAAAATAAGATTTATGTTTTGTCTTTTCAGCTCACAGAATCGAGTCTGAGTCTTAGGAACCCACCCCGGCTGGAGCACCAGAGGGTAAATGCAGATAAAAACAAGCAGAAGAACCCAAGATGTCCGGGACACACTGACACTTAGTCTGTTTCTCTCCTCTGGTGCTCTTCTATGGTGGTTTTAGTGAATCTGTTTATCGAGTTCCTCCACTCTTCCCCTTCCTGTGGGCCATCTCTGAGGTTTGGCAGAGTACAGAAGTCAGCTCAGAGCTTCTTCCAGGTGTCACGCCCATGTGTATCTAATCTGCTACACCTTACAGGGCTTCTCAAATATCTGCCTACTGCGGGAGATCAGACATCAGCCCTGAACTTAGTTTTATATTTGCACTACACAGAGGGACAAATAGTCACTATGAACGTGGTGACCATTACCTCCAACAATGAGCTTAAAGTGATAAAAGATGTGTCTTGACATTTGTGATGTCAAGTCTATACAAGTCAATACAAATGAGCTGTAGTTTTACCCCATATCATTGTAGTCTTTGTCCTGTATGTGTATCACCCTGGTAGGTTTAAATCTAATAATATTATAACATACCAGTCATCGACTCGTGCAAATGTTTATAGTAAAGCTGTGCAGGATCATGTCTCAGTGACCCTGAGACTTGCCAGGACAGAGGATGGATTGTGACACTAATATTTTTGTTTACTTGTTGAAATGTCTCATCCTAATTTATTATGCCTTTTAGAGACACATCTTCTGCTCATGAGGGTGCCCATCAGCAAGTTCAAACTGGTGCTCAAAACCTATATCTGTGAGGAGACTTGAGGAGGGATCATTGGGGGGAGGGTGATAGATATGCCCTTTAATGGTAGCGATCCAACCAAGGAGGTACAGGCCTAGGTTCCTCGGATTTTTTAATGTCACAGACTAGAATGCAATTTAAAGGCCTAAATTTGACTTAGATTTGATTTCTGTTAGTGTGTATTGATTACCTTGGAGCAGGTGCAGCCAAAATTGGCTTTTTATTATGACTTTTGCAGAGAAAGTTTTAGTTTGCGTTTAAATTTGTGTGCGTACATCCAGCACAAAACCCAAGTAAATGGTTTGGATGCCACCAGTAGAGGGCGTAAATAAACACTTTCCCTCATTCAAGGTTTTGTTTGCTGCCAAAGGAGCCACAGTGAAAGAAGATAACTCATTACTTGTGCAGACCTAAACACACTTAAACCATTTTACTAGTTATGGCACATTAACACAGTGACATTTATTTGTTTGGCTTTGTGATAATTTGCACACCAATCCTGTGCCATTTTAATTTGATATTTTGTCTTCCTCATTTTTAGGTTGAATCAAATTAATCTGCCAATACTATTTGACTTACACATGGCAATTTATAAGATGCTAAAAGCACAGATGTCAGCTGGGGATATCATGGGCTAATTCACACATTAACTTACCTCTACTGTAGCTATTTTCTTATCACAGTGGTGAAGTCGACATGGGGAATTCCAATACCCACTATTATGCACTTTCTGTTAAGTTGTAGATAGGTGTTGTCGCTCAGAAGTCCCAAAGCATTTAATAAGAGATGCACATTACATTAAATGCACATTAAAGCTGTGAACCTCCTGTAAAACCAGATTTTATTCCTTATCCCATTCTGTTTATATGTCAGAAGTTATAAAGGTGGATAGACATTGTAGCAGCAAAGGGTAACAAAGCAAAATATTAAGAGTTGGTAAATTATGTCTGTTGTAAGCTAAAGGAAATCCCTGAAAACACTATCAAAATCAGTACTGTAGGATACAAATGGTATTTTATTACATACAAAAATGTCATATTTTGCACAGATATTCAGTATTTTAAAAAAAATATCAGATTCTAGTTGTCATTCAAGTGCTGCTGAGGCATCTAATTAAAGCTGTCCTTAAGTTTACATTAAGACGTAGTGAATACTCCTATAAATTTTGTATGGTGCCCTCCTTTGGTTAGTTTTTCTTTTTCCATTGCTGTGTTCTGCGTGTAAGATTAAAGCATTGAGATGGAAAAGTTTTGGAGTTGAGTTGGAGGGATTTCCTTCTATATATTGAGATTGTTAGCAGAGAAGTCTTGGAGTCGCCATCACAGAAGCCATTTTGCACCCATTCTGTTTGTAGTTTTTTTCTTTTTATTTTGTGATTAAAGTGTGCTGTCAAGTGTTTTACAAAGGTCATCTGTTCACCTCTGCTCTAGTGCCACCATGAGGTGAACAGAGAGACTGCTCTCTGCTGTTACACCAGTCCTTCATCTTAGCTGACTCACATTAGTATGTAAATGTATGGTGTGATTGAGGAGCCTGTGTTCTCTGTCCTGTTAAAGACTACAATAAACAAGAACCAATCAGATTCTCCTTGTTGTTAATTTCACTGAAGATGGACCTGCTTCTTCAAAACAGAAGCACTATGTCATATAAGAGAGTGCAGCTAGTTAAAATGGTAACTCTTTATTTACAATAGTTTACAATAGTTTCACAGAAACAGTTTGCACCACAGTACAGACAACGCTTTCTCAATAAGGGGATAGCAGAACCCAGGATCAGAATAGACAAGCTGTATCACAATGCGCATTCTTAACAATAATTACATAGATGTTTTCAAGGCGCAGACCTACATTAGAAATTTGTGCCTGAAGATGTCTTAAGGTTCTCTTCAAGACATGAAAGTCCTGAGAAACGGCGAATGGTTTTAGGTCTGGAAACATCATAAAAACCATCACAGCCTGGGTGATTGCCGGATACGAACCATTTAACCAATGTGTAAATACCAGAAGAGAGCAGAGATAAGCTTAACCACTTTAAACTCTTGGAAAAGTCTTGTGTTCTTTACAAACAAAACATTCATTGTGTGTGTGTGTGTGTTTTTGTGCGTGTGTGTGTGTATGTATGTTAGTCGTTCCCTGGTCAAGTCATTGATTCTGCACTGTAAAAACCCCATCCTGGACTAATATCTAAGGTTCTGAGTCTAAAATCTTTCACTCTACAGTATGGCTTTTATATTATCAGAAACAACAGCAGATGGCACATGAATTAGCTTAAAATCTTTCATCCAAATAGCAAATTTTAGGGAAAAGCCCTAAAAAACATTTTTTTTCCTTTAAAACCCCCTCCATATGGAAGCAACTGAATACTGCTGTGAAAATGTTAGTGAGAGGTGATAAGAGACTGAAATCTGTTCCTCTGATCTAACCCTTCAGAGACAAATAAAGAACCCTGCCCATGGCCCTTTTTCAAGATATCCATTTCACCATCTTACAAAAGACCGAAAAAACATGGAGCTTAATTGGGACAACTCTTAGCAGCACATGCATCGCCAACACCCAACAACACACAGTGTTAACCATTCAAACACACTCACTCACACACTCACATGCACAATTTCAACTGGACTTGAGAAAATCTTTGACAATCCAATTCCAGTTAAGACAGCTTTTTTTTCCGTAGATATTTTTTAACAGGACGGCCATTGGAGATCCCTTCTATAAATATACTTGTTTCTGAGAACTTTGTCATGAGCATGAAATGGTTAAAAAAAAAGATACAGTCAAATAACAGTTTGGAAAATAACAAAAGAACAATTCTATTGTTCGATTCTGTCATGAAATGCAGTAAAAACCACTGACCAGAGGCAACAGGAAACCCTTTTACTGAAAATGACATGTCGTGTTATCTGAATCTTGTCAGTTATCTGGCTTTCTTGATTATTTATTGTGAAAACCCTCCTCAGAAACAGACAGCTCCATGTTTGGCCAAGTAATATCTTTGATTCAGAGGAGTAGCCGCGGCTGGAAGACGGTTCATGAAGGAAGAAGAACTAGCGCCTGGTTCAGCTGAGTGAGCTTAAAGCCTCAATGATATTTGTTCACAATGTCATAAATAACAAAAGGGAAAACAAACGGATGAAGCAGATGCAGACTGTAGTCTCTTATCCTACATCTTTGTTCTATTGGATTATACCTCAACTTATTACTATAGCACCATCTGAAGCAATTAACACAAGGTTTTCATGTTTTCTCACTTTTAACGGTTAATTGTGTAATACGAACAGAGGCATCTAAGAGAAGTCAAATCCAGTTTAATTAGAAAGACATACCTGTCCCTGTGACAAAGATCAGATGGGTTAAAAAAAAAAAAAAAAGTGTGAAAAGTGCAAACTGTCTTTCCCACAAATCCCAGCATGCACCATAGCGGGTGGCAGTTGTGAGAGTATTCTCTTTATATGGCAGTTCAAATGTTTCCAGTGTTCATGAGACACCAAGTCCCAAAAGTAGCGGTTTGCTGCTATGCTATGTCATCTACAGACAGACATCCATTCAGTGATTGCCTTACGCACATAGTCTGTAGGGAAGCAGAAACAAACCTTGGTAAATCTAAAATAGCACTCGCACTGTTTCAAATGGGGTAGGGGCTTGGGATAGGTCCACCAAAGTAGAAAATGTAGGTTTTTTTGGCTGACCATGAAGGACAGACACTGAAGGGTGCAAGACCTGAATCTGAGGATGGGTCAGTCCAACAGGTGCAGGAGAGGCAGGAGTGGAAGGGGTCAGAGTTCAGGGTTCAACCTCGGGGGGTCAGTCTAGCAGATGTTTGCTGGGTGCTACGCGTGAGCGGTGGGAGCGGCGGGTGTCCGGGGTTCCGTGCGTCTCTCGACAGCTCTGGCAAACATATGTCTCTGGCACGTGGCTCTTGCGAATCTTGGCGCACGACAGGTGGATCCAAGTGTGACACTTGTTACACTCGATCATGGCCCGGCCAGCGAAAGGCTTCATGCAGAAACACGTCACCAGGTCCCACGAGTCATCGTCTGAGAGAACAGGAGAGCGTACACAAAGTTAAGCTTGGTCATTTCTTTAAACTTCTAACAGTGCAATACACAATTGCCACAGTAGAGAAAACCTTACCTGAGTCCACCATGATGTCTTCATCTTCTCCTGATCCATCTTCGTCTCTGAACACCACCTGCTTTCCCTGGCGGAAGACCGTTCTGTTTCCTGAAAAGCCCTCCACCTTCTGTACCTTCACTACGCCTTCTTCAAGGTCTTGACCATCCCAGTGTCGACGTTCCTCTTTAGGCTCCTCCTTGCAGGGGGCTGGGTTAGGCAGGCGCTGGGGGTGGAGGGGAATGCTGAGATCATCTTCAGGCTCTTCTTTGATCGTTCGGCTACCAAAAGAGACGGGGAACTGCAGCTGCGTTGAGTGGGCCTGCTGAACGCCACTCACTTCCCCAACTGAATGCTCCCTCTCCTTTCTCCTTTTCTTTTTCTTCAGCTTGTCAGCTTTCCTGCGGTCATCTGGGTGCAGGGTGGTGATTGTGTGCTGCAGAAGAGGAAAACAGACAGCAAGTGTTAAAAAGAAGAAGAAGAAGGGGATCCTGTAAGTTAAAGAGGTGTGACATTAACTCATCTCACATCTTTCTTGGTGTGATTGGACAGTGGGGCTCCTGGCTGTGGACGTTTCCTGCTCCTGTCCTGAGGAACCTTGGGGGGCCGCTGGGGGCAGGAGGTCGGGGGGCCAGGGGTCCAGCCATCACTGTCAGCTGTGCTGCCTGTGCTGTTGGGAGGGCTGGAACTACTGCGCAGTGATGAGTCCTGTAATAATGAATGGATAAATACAGGTCAAGCACAGTGATCAAATGATTCAAAAGGGGCAGCAGTTCTTCACAGACATTCATCCACTGAACAATTACACCACTTCCTGTAAAACTCTGAATTACAAATTGGTAAGGAGCAACTTCTAGGTTATAGTTCTAATTTGTATTAATTGAATGAGTCTAACTGTGTCTCAGAGATTGCTTTAGATTTTATTGTTAAGATCATAAAATTCCATCATAGTCTATTATTTACCGTCATTTTAATTTTTAAGTTTCAATCACAATCATATAAAGCTCATTTGATGGCATTTAATTTAAAAAATAAAATTATAGATTATGAACTAAAAAGGACATGTCAGGTTTACTAGTTCTTTCAAAAATGATGTACTGTCCATGCATCAATCCGATATTTGTGCAGCAGCTTCCTGTGCACCTAAATACAACTTAAGAGAGTTTTTTTGTTGCAGAAGTAGTCAATATCAGAACGGTAAACGACTTTTATTGGTGTTTAAAAAAATTCTCATTTGCCAGTCTTAACGTCAGCATAAATGTGATCCATCACACAGGACTTAAATAAGAAGAATAAACCTCCATTTTGTCGCTGGTTCACCTATTGCTCTGATTATTCCCTTCTTCTAAAGCAGTGCAGAAAACCACAAGTAAATGCCAGGTGATGAGTTTTCATTCAAACAAAATTATGACTTATGTGTTAACTACATGCCAAATTAATCAAGGCATGCACAGCTAAATTAGCTTCTAATTTATTTGAGCGGTTGCTGAAAAGACTGTCTCATTGAAAAGGAATATTTCTGAAGAGGATTTCAGTGTTCACTCCAATAAATGCAGAGACTTAATGACCACATCACTTCCAGCAAACTTCATGGAGAACAATGGGGGCAAAAAACATCACAAATGTGCTTTAAAAATATTCTCTGTCTAACTCAGCTACAAACACAAAAACACACCCAGAACTCCAGAAGCATGTCGTTCTTTACCAAGCCTGTTTGCAACAGGTACCAAACACTGTCATGAAAACACCAAAACACCTTGTCTGTCAGCACATTAGTGCAAAGTTCACAGCAACCATATTGTTTTCACTGTAACTGCTTTAATTTTTTCGTGTGTGTGTGTGTGTGTATCTCACATAACAGGGGGGGTTTTTTACTAGGAGTTTACATGTGGTTGTTGGTAGTGTTGTGTGTGAATTACTTAACTTTACAGTAGATCACCCCCACTTAGTGTTTTAATCTGCTAACAAGATGGATAACTTGTAGATTTTTTTTAGTATTTGTTTAAGAAAAAGTCTTAAATGGAAAACATGAGCTTTTAAGCAACACCTGTTGTGTCCTGAGAACATTCACAAACTGTTAGAAATGCCTTTTAGAAACAGAACAGCATGGTTAGTGTAATGAATCTGTTTAAAAAGCAACCAGTAATGAGACTGAAGGGAGTCCTAAAGTACTGCCATGGCCACTTGAATGTTGGGCAGTACTTTTTATTTCATATTGCATGTTTAGTTTAAATTCAGCTATTAATCTTACATGACTAATTTGCATTAGTAAGGAGATTTGGTGCATAAACTCTTCATCAAGTATCAAAAATGACAGGAGAACTTCACACCTCGTGACATAATGTGTTAAAGCAGAGGGAGCAGAAATGAAAACAAATCTAGCATGTGTTGGAGAGAAACAGAGGAGCAACACAATGACAGATAAACCTTCGTAGAATCAACCACAACAGGACCGAAATGAGTAATGACTCAGAAGTCCCTGCCACCGATGGTTAGAAAAAGGAAGTAACATTTTTAAAATATCACTTCCAGCCAAAGAAACTGCACTCATACTGAAAGAAAAGGTGTCAAGATTTGTCTGTTTTTCAGTTTCAGGGAGAATGTCAACTGAAAGAAACAGTTTTGTTTTGCAATTGTTTCAGCACTGAAGGGTGTCACTACAAAATTCAAGGAGCATAAAGATATATAAAAAAACTTTATATGATATCTCTGCCACAAAGAGGGTGCTACCTGTTGGATGAGGGAAAAAATGGTGTGTTTAACAGATAATAGATCTAGCACTAAAAAAAACAGACCTGCTTTTACAGCAGGATAGGGTATCAATATGTTGGCAATGAAAATGCAGATTTTTTGACTATGCTGTTATTACAAATTAAATTTCAACCACAATGAATATGTATAAAAACGTAGTATGAATAGACAGACTGTAACCAGGACTTCTTGCAACACAACAGAGGACTTAACTAAGGAAACAACAGTGCAGGTGAAGGAGGCTCTAAATGTGAAGGACTGTTGGAGCAATTCATTGGACTAGAAGGGAGACCAAGAAGCCATTGCTACAGTCACAACTTCAATCTCGCACACAAGAAAGCATTCTTGCCATATGAGTGGCAAGAAAAGACTGAGGTTAGTCCTTAGCAGAGGGCGTGCTGAAAGTAAAATAAACAGTGGGAGCTTGAGAAACTGAAAAGACAAAGGATTTGTTGAAGACAAACCTCCTGACTGATTATCTCCCCTCTTTGTCCTCGAACTGAATACGCAATTCAATAAGCCTAAGAGAACTCCCTGTCTCATGTCCAGTATGCTGAGTCAACACAATTCAGGAATGAAAAGAGAAATGTGACTTATTTTTTTAAAGACATCAGACTAACAGTTCAATCTACTGACTTCTACAGACAAGAGTTCTAGATCACTAAATCGCAACAACAACAAACATGCAGGATTTTTTTCTATCCATGTACTCAGTAAGTTCTTGCTTCCAATTCCAAATAGGTCCCTGCATTTAAATCCATCCAGTCTGTCCTGGGTGTGCAACAATTCATTGAGAGTCTTTGTAAATTCACTGTGTTCATTAATCAACTACAAACGCTTGATTTTTTTTTAAACAATAGTAAGTTCTTTCCTCTGACAGATGTTAGAACTTTGTTAGGTAATAAATGTATATTTCCAGATGATTTCTCGAACACATTAAAGCACTAGTTTTGCAAAACAATACAGGTAGAAAGAAGGTGATCGGCTTTTTCACTCACCTCTTGAGGGTATGGGATGTAACCGGCATAGGCCAACACGAAAGTGCAAAACTTGTTAAAATCTTCTACCGTCCTCCTCCTCCTGTATGGTGGACTGAAACCCTGAAACACAGTCACGCAATTAAAACATTAGCTGCATCAAGTATACAAATCCCGACATGGCGTTGACATTAATGAGAGCTGATCGGCACACAACTACACTGTTACCAGCCAAACTGCTACTCAGCGTTAGCTCGATGCGACACAACAAAACTGAACGAAACTAATATGAACATGTCGACAAGCACAGACTAAAGGTTTGATCAATCGCACTGACACATTTCACTCCGGAGTCGTCAGTGAACCCTCCTACCAACCCCATGACCAACCCCCACCGATTAAACCCAACTAAAAACGACAGCTAACGTTAGCTCGATCAGCTAGCAATGGACACCAAATATATGACTGATGCTAAAAGCTAGCAGCTGCCTAGTGTCGAATGAGTTTAAATGGAATTGCAAAACAGCAGTACAAAGCCCATTAAAGAATCAAAGAGAATAATAAAAACATCAGTTATCGCCAACTGTTAACTGCCGATAAGAGCAGATTGCGCGAATATGATTGTTACTGTGCCCCGCGATGATGATGATGATGATGGAATGTTTTCTTTTCGATGAAACGTTAGTTAAGCTAACCTTAACATCATCATTGCCATCTGTACTGACGCTGACAACTCATTCTGACACACACAGTCAAGTTAAGTAGTTAAAGTTGACATCAAATTCTTAGCGTGTGTAACTTATCTAACGTCTGCACAAGCAGCTACCATTATGTCAACATTAGCACAGTACGCTAACGTGAACTAATCGCCAGCTGCTACATCGTGTGGTGACAACATCGAACAAGTTGACGCTTGCTAACATCGTTAGCTAGGGCTGCAAACTATCTACTGTATAACAGTTGTAGAAAACACTCACCTCCGACTGAAATGCATGGGATGTCGATGGGTTTATGTCACCCATCTTTACCCGACCACCTGGCGCTTTGTCAATAATTTGACAGGCTGCACCAACGGGGAACTCGATGCGACCGTAAATACCGTGGTTACCTAGCTTTCTCCTGCTGGATACCTAACGCTGTAGCTAACGTCAACGTTACTTGTGCTAAAACTCGAAGCAACAGTGTTCACTCAGTTTGCCATAAGCACCAACAATAACGCTACTTGGCCTCCTGCCGGGAATCAACCAACTAACTGCTGGGCTGAAAGTTTTCTAACGTGCCACCGGTGAACGGTGAACGTTGGCAACCGTAACTACTGTAATTCCACCGAGATGTCCGTAATGTCTTCGTTTGATCCACTTTACTGACTGCTGGGGGAGCGGTTCACTTTGGCTGTCACAAGCTGCCTGCCCCCTCTTCTTCTTCATCGCCTTCTTAGCTGTGGCAGCTTGTGGACAAACGGTGCATTACTACCCTCTTTTGGTGTGTAGCCTGTGTCGTGATTTAAATAAGAAAAGCTCCATCACTGGACATATTTTAACTTTCAAAACGTATATAAGAAAAAAGACATATTTGTGACTGCTTGACACCAGATGTCCCATACTCTCCCATTCTCAGAGCATGTGTTCGTACTCAGCCGAATGTCCACTATTCTAGTGTGTGTATGTGTGCAAGCTTGTGTATGAGTGAAACAGTGCGTGTGTGTGTGCGTGTGTGTGTGGGTGAACTGTGGAGTGGTTGGTAGGGGGATAGGGTGGTTGTGGGTGTGAGGGAATGACTTTAATTGTCTATGATAAGCAAAGGTAGGGGGTGGGTTTGAGGGAATGTTTTTATTTGTCTATGTAAAGCACTTTGAGTTACATGTTATGTATGAAAAGCGATTTATAAAAAAAGTTTGATAGATTGATTAATTGATTGAGAGACAGACAGCCCCCCAGCAGATATTTGGGAAACATCTTCAAGTCAACAATGCATAATCCCCCAGAGTGAGGGTCAACAGCACAGGTGCAGCAATGGTAAGCAAAAACACATTTCTGTTTGAAGAGGGACTAATCTCAATAAGCATGGTTTAAACATCTTTCAAGCTCTCTTGAAAAAAACCCACACTTTTTTTCATGAACCCATGAAACTTGACCTCTATCTTATAGAACCCACAACACATTCATGTTCTTCTCCTGCTTCAAATCATTTGCCCTCCAGAAAAGCTCTAGGGTCATTGTAAGTCCTTTATTGTTAGTGTTTTTAAATTGAAAACCACTATGATCAACCGATCTATGCAGACTCTTCTTCAGTATTATCTGATCTTAGGGTCTTGTCTTGTCGAGGGACCCTGTGTCAAAATCTTTTATAGCATGGTACATATACATAGATGAGTTTGTGTTAGTGAGAAAAAACAGAACATTGCTAAGGGAGGAAGAGGATGGTTCAGTTTTGCCCAAGGCACCCAAAGCAGGTTAATCCAGCTATGCCATCAGCCTGCTGTCTTATCCTTCAGTTTGTGCTTGCTTGATGGACAAATTCTTTCAGTTCAGCCATTGTTCATTTAAATGCTATTCTTTTTTATTGCTTTTGATGGCGTATTCATTTAATAATTCAGTTTTACCCCTACATGTGCTGGTATCTCTAAAAAAAAACTGCACTGAGGTGCAGTACTTGAAGTTCTGTACACTGTGTAGGGAATTTAAATAACACACTTTTGGAGTGACTTTGTGCAAGATGATACTGACTGTGAAAACAGCAAATTTCAAAGACCAAATCTATTGTAATATCAACCTAATGAAACGTAAGGCATGTTTGCTTTGTATGACTTTGTATGAAATAACAAGCTGTCATTCATTTTTGTTCTTAATGTGGCAATACAATATTGACAAAGCCAACTTTAACTTCTCACAAATATTTTTTACCTGTTTGAAAAATGTTTTTAAAAAACATTGATGGCAGTGCAAAGTGTTTTGTTCACTTTGTTTTAAAAAATCTACAAAAGGCAAACATATCACTTGAAATATTGGTAATTTTCTGCAGGTAGATGAGATTCCCTAATGAGATTACTTTATGTTTAAAGCTAGATCTTGAGTAAGAAACGGCTAAAATTAGCTGTTTAAAACAAAATATTTAAAAAAATATTAGATAATTTCATGTTTTTTAAATCCTGTAAGGGTTTTTAATTTTAATTGTATCATTCAGACATTTATATTATCACTCATCCTTTACATTGTTTATTGTAAAAGGAATAGACATCTAATGTGTGTGTTAACTTTATATCAGATCACATTGGCTACACACAATAATGCGATAAATAGAGACAGTTACCAAAAATCGTTGGTTAAATGGTTTGAAAGCATTTTATTTATTCAAACTAAACTTTAATTTACTGTAACCATTAGGCCCAA
>JAQNCA010000014.1:17813405-17835901 GCA_029783725.1 Acanthurus tractus
TACACAGGGACAGCCAGGGACAACACAATTGGAAATCCTCCACTCAAGGAGATGGAGAAAAAGAATGTCCCTTGTGGTACATTTGACTACATCAGCAGTGACGATGGGATCCTGGCTGTCAGGTGGATGGACAACAAAATGGTCACTCTGCTGTCAACAGTGGGGCCTATGTCCTCAGTCATCAGGTACTGCCATGAGACCAAGAGGAAGGGATCTGTGAGCTGTCCAGCTGTCATTTCGAGTTACAATTCCAGAATGGGGGGGCATTGATAAGAGTGACATGATGGTTCACCTCTTCAGCACCCCATGAAGTCCAAGAGGTGGTACCTGCGATTGTTTGAGCTCAGCCTCACAAATACCTAGGTCATGTACAGGCGGGACTGCAAGGCCCTTGGTATGAATAGCATGTCTCTGAAAGATTTCAGAATCCAGGTGTTCACGTGTGCCAGCAGCCAGAGGTCACTGGTGTCTATCTCCCTAAGAAGCTCATCTTCACCTGACCACCGATATCGATGTCCCCATGCCTGTCCGTGGACACCGCAGCCACACCCCAAATGAGGCTGTGAGGTTTGAGCTTTCCCTATTCCATGCCCCCGTTCAGGCCAAACGCCAGACCTGCAAGAACTGCAGCAGGAGAGATATGTGAAATGTGGTCTGCAGGGTCTGCAAGGTCCACCTCTGTCTGACCGCTGAGCGTAACTGCTTTATAAAATACCACCAAGTGGTCTAATGTTGCCTACTGTGATAATGTGTTTATAGTTAATTTAAGTTAAAAAGTTAAGTGCCTGTATCAGCACGAATGTTCTGAAAGTTATGTTTTAATTTGTAAAAAGATGTGTTTCTTTCACTTTAAACTTTTGTTTTTCTTGCATTTCTCATAGATTCACATTTTAGATTTTTTTTACCTTATTGGGGCAATGAACTGTTTTTGGTAATTTCATTAGCCTTGGATTTTTTTCCATGAAAATTAAATTTTTTTAAAAAATGTCACAAAAGTAATGTAGTCTTGTTATGTCCTCCAGTAAGACTCTTGGGTTGAAATTTTGAATTTCAAAGTATTTCAATGAGTGCCCTATAAAGGATTAAAAGGAGGAAGGAGAACTCATAGTTTATTATTCTGTGCTTTTCCAAAAAGAGGATTTTCGAAAGACAAATATTAGTCTCTCTTCAAGGTGGGTTTGGGGTTTATGATGTCTATATATATGATGACTGTCAAAGATGCTTCATTTGAAAATCTCAGTAAAACCTTCCAATGTAAAAAAAAAGACATTTGGCACAGTCTTGGTAATAAGCAAGGCAAAAGTGGATTACATTTTCACTGCTTAATTTGATAACCACTCAGAGGTCACTTTGAAACCACACAGCTAAATTAATATGAAATTCAGTAAACCTAATATTTAAAATTTGCATTATCCATTGCCAAACCAATACATTCAGATTTGTTTTTTTGGGGCTCACTTTTGAATCAGTGTTAGCTGAGGTTTTCTTCTCATACTCTTTCCTAGTCTTGTTGTCAGCATAAACTTACAAAACTCTCACTTAATCAAATGAGACACAAACTGTTTGTTTTTAACAGTCGGAGCATGAAATAATGAGATTTTTTTATTTTCTGTGTTGAAATCTTGGAAATCTTGGAAATCAAAGCTGCCCAAGCAGAAAACCATTCTGGAATTGCCAAGGTAAGAGTGAGACCTTGAATGGCTACAATTATTTCTTATTTTTGCAGCAGCTGTTCTCATTTGCTTGTGTAGCTAATAATTTGAAATTGTTTCTTACAGGATGATACCCTACAAATCTTTTGCTGCTGCTCCGTTTGAAACCCAGTCCTTTTTGAAAAAGCTCACTGAAGCCTTCAAGGATTTTCCAAGTGACCAGAAGCCTCTTATAACCAAAATGGGCCTCGCAGCAGATGTGGAATTAGTGGACTGTGCTTTTGGTAAAGTCCCAAAAGGTTGCCCCTTGTCCTACCAATGCCCTGTGCCATCAAGTCAGGATTACATGCCAAATAAAGATGCTCCCCCTCGACCGCCACTTCCTCTGTCTTACCACAGCCTGGAGCCAAAGTCATCTTTTCCCGTCCTCGATGTCAAGGAGCAGGAACATATGGACGTGATGCAAATCACCTGGGATGAAGCAGACAGTCTGGAGCTTTCCACACGTGAACGCAAGGAGCTGGTAGAAGATCTGAGGAAGCTGCGCTTGACCAACCGTTTCAGGGAGATCTGCAAACTGGGCTCAGGACCGAGCCATGCAGGACACCTGGTATCCAAGATACAGAAAGGACCCCCCAAGTCCAAGGCTGCACAGATAGAAGAGGAGCTGAGGGCTGAAGCGCTTCGGGTATACTGTCAGAATTTGGGTGTCAACTGGTACCCCTGCGGTTTGGTTGTCCATCCGAATGCCCCGTGGTTGGGGGCTCAGCCTGACGGGCTGGTGTACGATGCCCACGAGACGTCCAGCTTTGGACTGGTGCATGTCAAGTGCATTATGTTACGGAGCTTCGTAGAATGCAGGTTCCTGCAGTGTCAGGATGGTGTCTTGCAACTGAAGAAAAGTCACTCTTACTATTGGCACATGCAGGCAGAGATGATGGTGATAGGCACATCATGGTGTGATCTGGTCGTATTCTCCAGAGAGGACATACTGGTTTTACGCATCTACCGAGACAAGGCCATTATCAAAAGCATGAAGAAGAAGTTGGATGATTTCTTTTTCCATTACTACCTGCCGGGTCTGTTTTAAACATTGTACTGCATCATCACACTGCTATTGTACACTTCATGCTGTTTCCCTCAGGTGGTTGGTCAAGCGTTTTAATTCATTGTAAATGACTTGAAGTGATCTCTTTTGACCACCTTTGTTCTACTGGCATTAATCTAAGTTGAGTATGCAGTCTGGTTAAGAGGAACTTTGTGTTTGTGGTCTGTGCTTGTGTTACATGAGATTTATCTAATATACCTGTGTTTCTATTTGTCACAGATAAGGTTGTCATTTTTTGTATGAAGTTTTGCTGTGAAATGTGGGTAAGGATCATTTAAGGGGCTTTTTATTTAGATTATTTGATTAGTCATTAAGTCTACAAAATATCAAAAAAGTAACCATGCCTACCTCAAATTTCAAGAGATCATGTAAATTATTTCCAATAGTATTAAGTTTATTATCACATAAGACTTGGAAAAACAGCAATTGTACACATTTGAGAAGCTGGAACAAGTTTAGTTGATTGAACTGATGACATCAGCTCCTACAAAATTTAATCAGGGAAAACAAACATGCCCTTCAGAAAATGTTGAATTTTCTAGTTGCTTAGCTTTGTGTTTATTCTAGTGTTTGTTATAGCCAGTCAAGTTTTTAATCCATGTAAGTTGAAATAAAAGAAGTACCACACTTTGTGGTTGGTAGTTTGATTCAAAGTGAAGCAGTAAATGAACTAAATTAAGTGATGAAATTTATGTAGTTCTGAAGCAGCATTAAAATGGTTTTGATGAAAATTAAAAATTTTCTCTTACAATATAGTCTGATTCAGTATGAAGCATTATTTCCTTATGCTATCTGAGTGTTAAGCTGCAAAAATTGGTATAGTGCAATGGTACTTTAATATTCTCCAAATTTTTGATGAGTTTCGACAGTGTTTTTTTTGTTGTTGTTGTGCTGCACCGTAGCCTGTACATCCCAAATAGGAGTATCCATCAAGCACACATATGTGCAAAACACTAATAACACTTCCATCTATGTGTTTCGTACAAGAAGCATGTGAGGGCCTGTGCACACACACACTTGGGCCAATTTGCATGACCTGCTAGGATGACGCACTCTGAAGAAAAGGCATATACTCATTGGAGCATGGATTATTTTCATTATTAGTTCATCCATGGGCTTTCTTAATTTTCATTTTGTCCATAAATTCTCAGAAAACTAAATAAAAACCTGTCAAAACATTTTAATCAAAGGTTGTGTTTCTAAATGGCTTTTTGAATAGTTCAAAACAAATTGCTTACTATCATGTATGAGAAGAACAGATCTGAGAGGTTGGAACCAGCAAATGATTAGCCAGCAAAAGTAACTAATCATTAATCATCTGTGTAGGTATGATTATCTATAGTTTTATCTTTCAGTCTGCTGTTCGATTTATCGATCAGTAGCTTCAGTTCTGATCAATTCACTCATGTTATAGCACATACAGCAGCATACAAATAATGACCCATTTCCGTGAGATGTAATCAGAATAATGATATTTGTATTTTTTCATCATAATTGAAAATATTTGAAAGGAAACGGTTTATTTTGAAACAATGAATATTATTTCTAAACAAACAACAATGTCGTATATGGCAAAACGATGAGGTACCGAATCGCACAGATTTATGTGGAGATAATGTATATGTTTTGGTTTTCCTCTGCTCCCGTAGAGGGCACTGTAGTCACTCACTGTGTGTGTCTTGTGAGAGGACTGAGCGCACTCTCCTTGGCTAGTTTCAGATGACGTAGCACGGACTGTTTTTTTTTTTTGTTTTTTTTTCTTGCAGCTGGCCAGAAGAAAGACAACGCTTTTCACTAGAAACGCTTTGTCATGTTTCACACTTAGCCCGCGTGTATTATGTGTGACAGCTACCATTAGTCAGCAGGACTCACACGTTTGGACACATTTTGTCCTCGTGAGTCTGTTTAAAAATTAACCGGATGCAGTTGTTTTGAAATTATCAGCTCGTTATTCTCTCTCTCCCTCACACACACACACACACGCGCACACTCCCGGCCGGCGTCTTTTCGAGCTCGTGTCTTTGCTTTCAGACCACCTTTATTTCTGTCATAATGGGTATCAATAAAACGTACATCAGTATCGGCTATGCCTCGTTCGGTGTGCTCATGGGCTTTTCTGCTTTCCTGGTGTGGAACACCGCGTTCAACCAGCCGTGGACCGGAGCCATGGGAGGACTGTCAGGTAAACACTGTCTGTCTGTCTGTCTGCCTGTCTCCCTGCCTGCCTGCCTGCAACAAGGCGTCTTTCCTCTCAGTGTGTGTTATAGGAAACCAGAGGATTGCGCTCCAGTGACCCCTCTCCTCCTCAGGCTGGAGGTGGCCCAGTTACTAACCTTACTGATTGCAAAATGAGCCAAGAGATCACAGTTCAAACTTGTTTTTGAAGGCCAGAGATGTCACATGATTGACACTGTAATAAAGTCAAGTAAAACTATTTTTAAATGTCAAAACAATATGTCCTGCATTATATTTTTCCTGAAAAATTACAAGTTACATTTTTTTATATGTGCAAAGGTCCTATTTTATTTTATTTTTTTTTACCTCAGATGACCAAATTCCATAGTTATTGAATAATAACTTGTAGGATTTAGCCATTAATAATTAGTGCAAAGAAAAGTATTCTAAATTGTAATGATATCAAAACATGGGACTTTTTTTCATTTTAATAGGTTTTTGTGTCTGTATTTTCCTTTGGCTTTACCATATTTAAATAGAATTAATTTAACATTAAATATGTGCTTTTTACATGTTATCCTACAGTTAAATTGCTCTCATCCTCTGTTCCTTCAGTGTGTTATTTATTGTAGCTCTCTAGAAGTTGATCTGTGTTGTTCATAAACAAATTGAGACCACTGTTTGCTGAAGACAAATTGAGGGTGATAATTTGTAATTATGTAGTCCAAAGGCTACAGCACTAAAACAATAGAATGATCATTTTAATTTGAAATAATTTTAAATGTGACTACAAGTTTATAAATGACCATGGTCATCCCTATTTTGTCAGCCATTGAACGTAGAGGAAATTATGTAATGGGCTCTATTTAGTCTTGTTTCCATGGATTTGACCTTTGAGCCATCATTAAGTTTTGCAAGTGGATATCTATAAACTTTGCACTCATCTGCTTACAGGATGCACAGTGTTCAAAGATTTTGAAATATACATAGACAGTTATAAAAGATCAAACTTAGGCATGCTGGCTGTTTTGTCTTTTGTTGTTAATGTAGATGGAAAAAGAATAGGGATCATTTTTGTAGCTATGCTCTTTTTCATATATAAAACTGATTTCAGTGACCTGCATTCATGAAGTTTAACCCTGTTCCCCGAGTAACCAGTTATATAAAATATTGCTGATATCCAGTAAGTGAGGTCAATTTCTGTGTCTGCAGCATCATTTCCCAAAAGACAACTGGCTACAACCTGTCATTGTTTGATTTTAACACATTGTGTAAACTCTAACATTGGTCAGGAATTTTTGACATTTTTTTTCATCAAAAAAAGGAACATAAAGAAAGAAGAGCAATTCACTGACTCAGCAATTAATGACAAGATGTTGTGTCATTCTTCCCTCATGGGCATCTAAACTCAGGCTTGCTGGTACATATTTTCAGTTCAAATCAACTGAGAGTATGTTGTCTTTTAAGGGGGTTTTGTACTGTGTAGCCCATTGATCTGTTATGTCAGCTCATTTTTAAAAAAGCAGAAAATCAGATAGTTTCTTTTTGAACCAGATTTCCACTGTTTTCCATTATTTTGCTAATTAGCAATGTATCTCATGCAAAAACTCATAATCTTACCAAGAATGTTTGTCTGATTTCTTGTCAGAATAACTGATTACACTTAATATAAGAGCACCTAACAAGTGATGTTCAAGTCTCGTTCTCAGAAATCTTTACAACTGTGATTTTCACTTTTTCCATTAGTGGATGTTTTTCCTAATTACAGGCAAAAAACAGCTTGTGTCGATTTCTTTAACTCTTGCAGAGATTTTAAATCATCAACAAAAAAATGTAAGATAATGAATATAAAGCAAGACACTTCCCCTTCATCCACATTACTGTTACTTTATTAGTATTATTTTTTTTACTGGGTTTGTTGTAAAAAAAAAAAATAAAGCAGCTTTTGAAAGAAAATTGAGTATTCAGGAAATTCTGGCTAATTGTACTGCACTACACGCGCTACAAGTGTCAGAAAGCTGTTTTTCACAGGGTATTAAAACAGTGTGGAGACACTGGCTTCATGATGTGAACCACAGTCTAAAAATGCTTGGTGCACTTGGGCTAACTTGTCGGTCGTGTTTGTTTCTCAGGTGTGCTGGCACTTTGGACCCTCATCACTCATGTCATGTACCTGCAGGACTACTGGAGAACCTGGCTGAAGGGCCTCAAGTTCTTCTTCTTTGTTGGTGTTTTCTTCTCTCTGCTGGCAGTCGTGGCCTTCAGCACTTTCCTGTCTGTTGCCATCAGCAATGGACAGTGTAAGTTTTTTTTCATCGCCTTCTTGTTTTGCTGTTTCATTCTTTTCTCACTTTGGTCTCTGTTTTTTTATGATGATTTTGGCCCTAATAGTAATATCTTTGACATTTTTGATGGTAAAAAATTTTCACCTTTATTTCTGCTTGCAGCTTTGAATAGAAGCTGTTTATCTGAATTGTTTCCAGTTAAAAAAAAGTTTTCAGATTGAAGAGATCTGTGGAGGTGATTCAAGTTGGCTCAGAGTAAATACCAGATGGCTGCAGAACAGGAACTGATTTGACCACACACCTTCTAAGACACACACTTAAGCAATTTTACAAAACAATAACTCTGTGTTACAAAATCCTTTCATGTTAGCCAAAGCAATATGTATTTCAGAAATATGGTAGTTTTAGCAGGTCTTTTCTTCTTTTTACATTTTTGGGGAGTAAAATTTTTTCATGATCTGCACTCATCAATGTTAGACTAAATTTTCTGTATCAAATGTTCTCCTCAGAACTTAGTTTTTTCTCCACTACTTTTGTTTCTGTTTCATCTTCTTCTATCCTATAATTCTTATTTATTAATCCCAATTTATATATTACAGAATTATTAGATTGTTCATTAGTTTGTTCAGATTTCACATGTTTATTGCAACTGAAGATACATATTTATAATATCAACCAAATAAAATGAAGGACATATAAATAAAATTAAACACCATTAGCAGACTATGTTGAAGACAGGCTGGTTTTTCAGACACAGAGCAAATCCTTATCTCCTGCTCAGAGCATATGAGCATGTGATCAACCATAAGATCACTTGAAAGCGACCCTTAAAGGTTGCTTACTCTGCACTGAGGGCGATTAAAGTCTCTTAGTCTCTTGATAAACATGTCGTGTTGGCCACTTAAAGGTAAGAACTCATTTATTTCTCCATCGGATCTTAAAAGAATTTATAAGCCTACTTTTTTAAAAGTTTTGATGAATATGAGCTCTGGCCTGTAGCTTAAACTCAGTGTTGGATCTCACTGTTGCTCTTGTGGTTGAATGGGAGAAAAAAATCCCTGCAGCAATGTTCCAACATCAATTGAACAGTCTTTGCTGGAGAGAGCTTACTTTTTTGGGGGGTCCACATACTCTGGCTATGTAGTGCAGGGATTCTGCAAAGTCTTTGTGATGTTATTTACCATGTGTTTTGGCAAACATATGTATGAACAATACAATGCTGTGGTTTGCAAAGCACTGAATGCTAATCTGTGTCTCCCCCTCCCCACAGCTTTGACCGACCCGGAGAGTCTCTTCCTGTCTTGTGTGTGGAGCTTTATGAGCCTCAAGTGGTCCTTCCTGCTCGCCTTGAGTGCTCACCGCTACCGCAAAGAGTTTGCTGATATCAGCATCCTCAGTGACTTCTGAGTGCACCTGAACATCCAGCAGTAATGACACAGACTTTGGAGTTCACTCACTCAGCTGGATCCCAGCCTGAGTGCTGCAGTCCAAACATGATGAAGGACATTTTAAGAGGAACCAGAGGTTTAGTTGAAATACTTTGTGATGTGGATGGGTGACCTGACCCTGGTTACCCCCTTGCCTATTCCCAGACCTGCTCTCTTTTAATTGTCATGTGTGCAGGGTTTGCTGTTGATTTCATAGATTTTTGATGATCCTCAACAGATTTTACACACTTTCACTTCCTTCATCTCCTGCTTAGTCACGCCTCAGCCCTGTTTCCTCCTCACAAAATCAAACCAAAATATTTAAAAAAAATTTTTAACTGTGACTCAGTGAAGGGAGGTACTGTATTATTAGTTGCAGTTTTGTAACATAGCCACTAGAGGGCATCACCCCTTCAACAATCAAGCACCACATAAAACACGTGTTGTACATCCACATACCTATTTATTTTTTCTGGTTTTATAAGTGATGAAGACATTTTTTCTTACATTACAAGTTGCACAAACAGTGGACAGCTGATGAAATTTTGCACGTCACAACGTACCAATCCCATGGTGAACACAGTGCTTTAAGGTTGATGTGCATGAGAGTCTTGCAGAGGGCAGGTCACCGAAAATTCTGCAGGATCAACATGAAGGCTTTCATGTGAAATCTCAAATAGGCACCACATGTCCTGGTTCAATGTATTTCTGAACCATGAAGAGGCATTTTAATGAAAACAATGATTTTTGTATTGTTTTTATTAGTGTTATATAAACAAAGGAAGTAAGTGTGAGTGTGAAAATGGGCTTCAGTTGTAGGTTTAACTCAGTAGTGATATCACTAATGTGCACGCATGTAGCTTTATGTTATGTTGTCCTCATCAGAGCCATTTTTGGGCATTTTTATTGTTGCTTGATGAGCTCATTTTACCTGTATTTCCTTTAAATGTTTATCTCTTTAAATTACCATGTCAGACATAAGAAACTGCGTTGCTTATCCACGTGTGTCACTTGACTGGAAGTAGAGTGTGTGTTTGTGTAGCAGTGTGCCTGAGATTCACATTAATAAAATATGTTCTTTGAAATCCCCTGTGCATTAGTGTGTATAACAGATAGCTGTTCCTCTTTTTTAAGAAGGAATGTGGGCTTTTCACAGTTTCTGTTCCTCCTACGCATTGCTTCTTTGCAAAGGAATTGAAACAACAGCAAAAAACATTTTAACTTTTTCACAAGCCTTGTGACTCTCTTGTAACATGAGAAAATGTCACAGAGGCAAAGTGAAGGTGCTGTATATTAATTTTTCTACTAAGCCCAGATCAGAAGGGTCAGTGTGGGGCATTAGAGTGGGATTTGCGCCATAAGAGGAATGAGGCACCTTTCCCTCCCATCCGAGTCATATTAATAAAGAAAAAACACCCCAAAGCATCGCAAACACAACTGTAAATGCAGGTGAACAACCTGCACTTTGAAGTCAAGTAATTATTCCGCCCATCCGTGTTTTTATTTTGTCCCTCAGAGGGAAAGTTTAGGGCGGGTAAAGAGAATTTTTGCTGTGTGATTTTGTTGAAGCAGCCGAATGATAGAAAGACTTTGAAGTTGATGTGAAAAATATGTGACTGAATTATTACCACGCTATCAGCGTTTGCGGCATTATAACTCATTAAGTTTTTCATTTATGGGAAAATATCTGGGGGAAAAAAAATGTCTCCTTAATGCATCCTGCAAATTTGGAGGAAAAACTCCCACTTTGCGAAGTATAAATGAAAGTGACTCTGGTAACTTTGATCCTTAAGAAGCCACTATCATTATTTCACCCTCTTTGTTGCTTTTCTGCATCCTTCCTCTGTGTTTAAGGACATTTTTGGTGGTACTTATATCTTAATTGCATTACACTGGTTTGTTTGTAAGCCCCCAGAGTCTCATTGCATCAAGGTAATTGCGATGTTGTGGTTAAATCACCATGGCAACATTTTTATCTGGCCGTTATAAACTTCGACATTAAGAAACTGAAAAACAATCCGGCTCACTTTCCACTGAGCAAGCTGGGGGCTTTGGAACCAAATGCGTCCTATTAAGTTTATACAGCAGCCTGTAAAAAGTGTGTGTGTGCGTGTGTGTGTGTCTGTGAGTTTGTGCGGTATGTAAAGGGAGGGAGGGGTCTCGTTTTATTCAATTATGGGACTCCTTTCTACCCAAATCAAGGAAGGAAGTTGTCTCAAGTGTTGACTGGCAGTCTGGCAGAGTGTGGTGAGACTGGAAACAATAGTTTATACTTTCAAATAACACAACTATCCTAAACATCCTGTACAATTAGATACTAAAGAGCAACAGCAGAGGAATCAAGATCTTTAACAAACAACCTACAGCAAAAATCATTCCTTTGCATCACACACATGCACACCTTTACAGCAGATGAGGTCAGAATTCAAGAATCTGAGAAGGACACAAACATAAGCGCATCGACCCATCTGCTCTCAGATCAGCGTATGTGTTCTCTCGCCGACACATTAGAACGAGTATTTACAGCAGATTTTCATGCTCTTATCAAGGTTACATTCATATATTAGTCTGCCAAAGGTAGCATAAGAATAATTTTGAGATGCTTTAATTTTACTTGGGTATATCTGTCTTATGCTACCTTATACTTCTACCCTGCTACATGTCAGAGGAATATGAGCTTTTCAAATTAATTGTACTTAATTGTTAAAATACTCTTTTATTTCACAATATGATGCTCTGTTAAAGATAAATCTACCCAACATTATATGGTTAAAATGGTCACTTTAACCAACTGCACAATGAAAGTACTGTCGAATAACAAATAATACCACTAACACTAACAACAAATTTTACTCTGATGCCCCCTGATTAAATTTACATATGATCGCTAATAAGTGTCTATTTATATGCAGAACTTTTACTTATATGGAGTAAATAGATATGCACATAAGTATTACTGCATTTTCTTTGCTCAGTGATTTAATTCCTGTCTTCACCACAGTGTTCTCTGAGGTGGGCACTTACAGTTTTATTATAGGTTTATTAAAGGCAGTGGTGGAAGAAGCGCTCAGATCTTTAAAAGAGCAATATAACTCTAAAAAAAAGAAGTTCTGCTTTCATTAATCTATGCACATTTAGTGTAAGTACAAGTGTATTAGCAACAAAATTTACTAAAAAAATAGCAAAAGGATAAAAATCACATTAGCCGGCAGAATGGCTCATTTCACAATGTGTTATAATGTGGCATTGTCTTTTTGTCTGATTCATAGGGAGAATTTTACTCTTAGGGCTAATTACTTTATTACTGTTGGTAGTTAAATCAATCACAGTGCGTCAGATTTGGTAGGTTGGTCATATGTGTGGTATACAAAATACTGCTTGACAGAAAGTAACCAGTACCTTTATTTGTCTAATAAATGTTGCGGAGTAAAAAGTTTAATAAGTGCCTACAAGACAGTGAGAGAAGAAATATCAAGTTGCACTAAATGTAACTACTCAAGTACCATATCATTGTACTTGAAAGTACTAAGTTACTTCCCACTGGTTTTAAAAGGTGAACTCATTTGCAGCTCTGGCTGTGATGCGTGCTGGCCAACAGCTCTTTCATGAATAATGAAGGTTGGTATTAATAATACAAAAAAGTGAAGCATTTGATCTAAAAAAAGAAGCATCAGGAGGAGAAAAAAACGCTAAATGAAAAGCAAACATCTTGAATTGGTCGAGAACCAGATGGCCTCCTTGACATTAAGAAGCCGCTTTGGCATTTTAAGAAGGCAGTCCCAGAATGATTTCCGAGGAACTTCCGCAAAGCGTGGAACAAAGCCCACAGATATTTAAGCAATATCCATAGCAATTTACTGTTTTATTTACAAACTGAAACATATGTTTCGAAACCTTTGCAGCCCTCCCTCCTTTTTTCTCTCTCCTTATTACAACTCTGATTTGTTGCTGCAAGATTTCTCCTACACTGTCTGTTTTATCTCCTTTCTTTCTTCCTTCTCTTTGTTCTTGTCCATCTCTGCCATCTCCTCCCATCATCCATCACTCAGTCAAACCAGTCCTCCATACCCGCCCGTTAACAGCACAATAAATGCCCTTTCCACTCAGCGATTGTTCTTTTCCTCCCCTGACTCTTGCGTTTTTGTGTGCGATGCTGTCTGTGCCTCTGGGACCACTGGGAGCTCGCATCTGAAACATTTTACAGAGACACATATTTGCTGTTTTAGAGCACAAAGGGATATGCCATGGCAGAGGCCGTTTGAAGTGGCTTCACAGGGGGAACCAGAACCAGAGCGAGGGATTTGAGAAACCATAAAGAAACGTTAGCGCAATGTAACTTTGGTAAATTCATCTGATCTAATGGAAGTGGGGATTGATTCAATGTGAAGGCGCACCCCTTTGAAGCCAGCTCCGGCCATGTTTCTAATGCATTAGCTCTGGTGCAGAAACGCAGCATTCCTCTCTACCTTGCAGACAGTGCCTCACTGTGCGTTTGACAGGGGTGGATGCGTGATAGGGCCTAATCCAGGAGATCCCAGGTTGACACCACTTCCAGTAACCGCTGTTTGAAGTGTGAGATTGGAGACAGCAGTGTTCAACTCACTGACAGGCTCCTTATCTGGGGTGACCATGCTGAGAACCCCACACCACAAATCATGTGATCTGTGGTCGTGTTAGTCCTAAATGTGTTTCATAGCCCTAAAATATCAAGATATTCAGATTTACTGCAGTAGAGAGCTCATGCATCTCATTTTTTATATTTGGGTGAACAGAGTGAAATCTGCTCAGAGAGGATCTGATCCACAGTTAGGGGCCCTAATGGTGGCAATCATTTCCTTCTTTATTAATGCCGGATTTTGCACGGCTGTAAATGTACAGGTTTTATTATTGTTCATCATCACTTTAGGTACACAGGGTGAGTCAAAGGCTCCCCTGTAAGCAGCAGTCTTGTGGCTTGATAAGCTCATTTCTGAAGTTCACGCTGAAACAGGATTTTCCAGCCCAAGCGGCCACACGGTCAGCTCTGTTCTGCTGACTCACTGAGAATCTTATTAGTGTTTACAAAGAAAGAGAACTCAACACACTGAATTTGAATGGCCAACTCAGCAATGAAAATGACTTTCATGTGATGATTTGCTATATATAGTGTTCGATCACGTCAGCGTCTTTCAGAACTGGCTGATCAGAGTCAGCATTATTTGACACTGACTTTGTTTTTCTTCTGTTTGTCCCAGATAGAAACAATTTTTTTTAGAAACTCAAGAATCAATTCCTTTATTCACATAGTGCTGTTCAACTGTTCTCTTTTTGTCTTGCTCCTGTATCACATTATCACATGCACACAGAGATCATATAAATGGCTGCTTGCACATATGGGCATGATATGACGCAACTATCAAACACACAGACACAGTTTGGTCAGGTCACTTTGAAACTTAATCTGTTACTGTATACAAATTACATGGCAAGTTCTGTAATGAGTGATGTTTTCCATTGTTGTATTATAAAATTTGTAGTCTAAAGTTTTGAATTACTTTTGGGTTAGCTTGCTTCAAAATCAATGATTAAAAATATTGCACCTTATCCAAAAAATAATGGGTGCAGCCAGAAAAAAAAAGAATTCAAATATAATCATCAATCATCAAATATAAAATGACTGAGACAGACATAATGGGGCTGATACCATGTGCAAAAATAGCTGAAACAAAGTTTTCAACTTAAAACTAATCCATTTGCATTTCTGCAGTGTTAGCTTACTATCATTAGCGAGATGATATTAGCTATGCTAGGCTAACTGCACAGGAAACCTACTGAGACGTATTTCTTCAGATTTGAAGTTGAGGCCTTTGTGGATAACGGCAACTTTATTTTTCACTTGCACAAATTGCACGGGACACTCTTGTGTTGCACATTTTCATGTTGGAGTGATGGCCACGTTGCCAGGAAGTGCAGGCTGTTTTAGAGGTTTGCAGCTGCTTGAGCCTTCCATCTTAACTCAAAACCGTTGTATTTTCTCTTGCCTAATCCATTGCAAAGTGGAGCACTCGTCTAACAAAGACTGTATGTCAGATGCGATTTTCATGAGTTCACGGAGTAATGTTATCTTTTGGGATTCTTTGTTTTTAATGCAATATATCTAAGACAACGTTCATGACAATGTAACTTGGATGTCATTGCACTTTTTTACAAATGTAGTTCGACCTAATTGTAGTTATTTATGCATGAATCTAATTATTTAATCCAGATTATATGTAATCCATAACTAAACAATTGTGGACACACACACACACACACACACACGCACATACGCACACACAAACTCATATGTGCACCTTCAAGAATTTTTATCTCATCGGACCCCTTATATATCTTTTACCCAGTTATTAACTGTAAAACTGTTGATTATATGCTTAACATGCACCTTTTTTTCTGTATAAGAGAGCCTAGATTCCAATAAAGAACAGAACGACACAATTAAAGGCTTCATCAACAAGTAATAAATAATTTAATAATGCCATTTTTAGCCAGTACACCTTTTGAGTTGCCAGACCATATGACCATTTACCCTCTTGAAAAGGACAAAATGGGTCAGTAACGAATTAATCAACATAACTGATGTATCATGACAGGGAAATGTTTCTCACCATCTGGCCAAAATATGTCCTTATTAATGGCTATTACAACTTCAAAAAGAGCATTGTATCACAAAGTTGAAATGGATTTTGTCTCAGCTGGACACATTGGATATCTACTTGCAACTATCATGATCTGCCTCTTCCTTAGATGTCCCATAATAAGCCATTTGAGACTTTATCCAGTCAAACCTGTTGCTCAGCTTGCACCAGCCAAGCATGTCTTTTGGCCAGCTCAGCTGTGAGCACCACTGGGACTGTTTGTAATGTGCCACGGACGAACCCCAGCACTTAAACACTGTAATCAGAGCCAGAGCAGGATATTGGCTAAATTGCACATGAAAGCAGGGACATTTGAAGGAAGCTTGAGTACTAAATATTATGATAAATTACGGTCTAATACGAGCAGATAAGCCACAGCTAAACAAGAAAAATAAAGGTTTGCACGTGGCGGGGGAGGGCAGTGTTTGTAAAGCAGAGATGTACTTTCTTTTAACTCACATATGTTGAAAGTATCTAAAAGCATTTGAAAAAGCAGTCACACCCCTACGTTTATTTAGTTGCTTAAATGGAGCTTCATTTTTGGAACTGTGGATGGGATGAAATTCCATCTTATTCTGAGCACTTTTAAAGTCCTTAAAATCTTGGTTTTAAATCTTTTTAAACATTAACAAAATCAAATGTTCAAAACTGATTGAACAAAAAATACAAGTTTAAATTTGAGAAAAGCAATAAGTTCTGACTCATTTGCAGGTATAAACCCACAAAAGCAACTAGATTTACTTCATTAGGACGAACTAGGTATGGTTTGATCTGATTTGTTTGATTGCGGAAATGGGCAAACATTTTAATTTAAATATTGTTCATGGTGCAGAGATATATATCACCTTTTCCCATTTAGGCCAAAGACAGAGTTCTTTATGTAAAATAACTAAAACTCTCCCCATAATTCATAAAGCTTTACATTCTTGTAAGACCCCATAATTCATACGGAGCAGCTTGTGAAGAAATTTTGTTTTCAAAGCTTTAATTTGGGCAGCCTGATTATAAAGAACTGCAATAATTCAGTCTGAAAGCAACAGATGCATGGCCTTGTTTTTCTGTGTCTTTTTCTCACAGGATGAGCTGGAGTTTTGCAATGTTGTAAAGGTAGAAAAGGGCAGTCCTTGAAGTTTTCCATACCCTGATCAAAGATAACCCACAGATTTCACAAGGTGGTGCTGAAGGATAGAGTCATACATTGTATTGCATTATACCATAATGCATCAGTTATTTAATATAAGTTGGAATATCATATGAGCTGTTCTGTACACATGTTTCTGTTCTGCCTCTTACAAAATCAGCCTTGTATGTAATCTCTTTTTAAAATGTGTTTGTCATTTGTAAAGTCAGACTTAATGGAAAAGTTTGACAATCTGGGAAACATGCATCTTGCTTTCATGCAGAGAATTAACTGGATAAGATTATTGATACCACTCACACTTCTGGTTAGCTTAGCTTAGTGCTAAGACTGTTAACAGGAGGTAAAACCTGGCTGTGACCAGAGGGGACCACCTACCTTTACACTTAACAGTTTTGTGAAAACCAAACAAGATAAAATGCATAAATTAAGTTTAAGAAGTGCTTGGGGGATTATTTTGTACCTTTAGTCAGCAGGCCAGACTGTGTTCAGTCTTTTTGCTAGGCTAAGCTAATCACCCACTGGCCCCAGCTTCATGTTTAACGGATAGACATGAGAGAGCTTCAGATGTTCACATCAAACTTGAGGCAAAAAAATGAAGAGGCACGTATATTTATCCCAACATGTAGAGCAATGTCTTTGATCCATCAGTTCATTGATTAGAAAAAGCAGGTGAAGACTTGATTCTGTGTTCACTGATGGTCAAACTTTGAGCTTTTAACCTTTTCACATCATCCACACCCTCACACTGTTTGCATTGGATTTGCCTATCATTCACACCTCTCTCTCTCTCTCTCTGGAGTGCAAACTTTGTGAGAGCCCCTGCCTTCACCTCACCCAGTCCCATCACCACCATCCCCCACATTCCATGCACCTTCACCCCTTCAGCAGCCCCTCCCTCAGCAGGCCCCCCCCGTTCCTCTCGAACCCCTCTAAGTGGATACCCCACAGGAAGGACTTCTCCAGGGGGGAAATGGGTCCCAGATGTCCGCCTTTGTGCCACTAGGCTCCTCGGGAAGGATGGAGCCGTGTAAGGGTGGGTATTTGGGTGGTGGGGGGGGGGGTTGCTGTGTCCAAACATCAATAACGGCAGCCAGGAGGGGTGAAGAAACTCCCGGGGTGAAGGTGAGGAGGAATTTAATGATTAGTTCCTTTTGTCCAGCCAGTGTGGATTTCCAAACACATCATTTATGATCGGTCACACTGCTTACCGACTGAATAACGTCACCACGGCGCTTCGACCTCTCGGTGCATGACAGTAATTGAAATGACTGCATTACAAACTTAAAGAAACTTTTTCCCTTTTTCTTCCTGGAGGACTTCAAAAGCATCAACATGGCCGCTCTTCAGTGCAGTATTTCAGTAACTTAACCATATGTTGTTGAGACAGAAACAGACAATACATCAGCCCTTTTTGATATCCAAGCCAATATATATTGATATATACTGATATGTGTATGGTCTATTTTCAGCTCCAGAAAGGGTTAATTATGACCCCCGTGGAAATAAAACAAAGAATAGAGCAGGGCCTGAGTGTTTAGTGAAACATTATGTCAAGACTCTGACAAGGAAATGAAATGTGCAACATCAATCAGCCTATGAGGACCGAGATCAAACGAGCCTCCACACTCCTGCATCTGGTTCTGCTTGGACGGCCTCACTTTTTTCCCCCTTCTCTCTCTCTCCTTTCTTCTCCTTTTCTTTTTCCCTTTTTCTTATTCTTCTCCCATTCTGTCTCTCTTTTTTCTCCCCTTCTGTTCTTCCATGCGCCACGACATTCCTGTAGGCCTACTCGCTTCGTTAGCTCATTTTTTCCATGACGGTGGCACGAAGCCACGCTTTTGCTAAAGGTAAGCGGCAGCTCCCGAGATTAGCCAACAATGACTTTCCTGTCCCTCCACAGTCTCCACCAGTGTTCCCAATAAGCCCCAATTCTCATACCAGTTAATCCTGGAGCTGACTTAGCCTGTTATGTAAATACAACCTCATATATTTCACTGTCTCTGTCCGTGGCCTTGCTTTGATGGCCAGATGATTTTTTTTTTCTTCTTCCAAGTTGATTGAACCCAACTGGGATCAAGCTACTTTCCGTTCAACGTCCCCCTTCGAATGAAATGTAATCCAGTGCAATCACGGGGCTCATCAAAAGTCTTCTGAACTGCTCTCTCCACATACGCTCCTTCAAACGCCGCCATAATCTCGCCAAAATTGTTGGCTAGAAGCTGTCAAGCAGAGTGTCGAGAATGGGATGAGGTTAAGTTACAACCATGGAAATTCTGTTGGTAAATAACACAAGTTTCTAAACATCTTGTCTCTGCATCTTCTTATGACATTTCGAGACAGTATGAGGGAATTTTTATTATTTTTGGAAACATGAAAGATGCAGCTTCGCTTGTAAAAATATATGTTTGGAGGTTTCGAAATATAAAGTCTGCTATTAAGTATGCTGTCATCAGAAAGTACAAAATTTCTACAGCTTAGAGCAGCGGAAAACTCCCCACAAGATTTCTCTGCTGTTGATCCACACATGAGTCACTCAAGTCATGACGCACAAAGGTATAAACAGACACAATGTTGGGAAACGAATTCGGATTCCAAGGTAGATTCACGCAAGATTAAGTCATTCACTCAAATTTTCGGTTGTCTTACCTGGTTTCTAAACACAGATTGAACAAACACAAACACACCCATGTCATTTTCTGGAGAGGACTCTTCTCCTGCTGTGTCATGACTGCCAACGTGTAGAAAATGTGTTTAAGTGGCTGCAGACCCAGATGGGTTCGCGGTGTGGAGGAACATGTGTCTGCTCTGCCTTGAGGCCGCGGCTGGCACAATTAGGTGCTCTCTCACCTCTGCAGACTGAGGTCACTGGGCCACTGAGGTCAGGGGTTATTTAGGGCCCTGTCTGCGCTCCCTGTGGATGACTGGGACAGCTGACGTCAGCAGGGATGTTAAAGGTGTTTATCCACAGAGAACTCCTCTAAACAAAGCTCTGGTTAGTTGTGAGTGGTTGTTTGAGGAGGTTATAGTAGTCCAGTGTACATTACAAAAACATGTTAAGAAGTGTCTCATCTCGTAAATGCTCTGTGCAGGACGCATGCTTGCACAACATCACATTCTCTCTCAGATCTACTCAAAGCTGCTGCAGCCAAACAGATTTAAATCCAGATCCTTTTCTTGGTTTGCATGACTTTAAGGGGCGTAATGGAAAAATTGATAATTTGTGACATTTACAAACATGATTTCTACACCGTAAAGTATGTTGTTTAATCTATAAATCCTCCTCAGTCTTTTGTTCTGCCATGTTTATATTGACTCAGACATATTTGTTTCTCTAGTGTCTGGTTATCAGCGGGACAAAAATCAAGGGGTTTTCTTCCTGATCATTGTTTTCATGTTAAAGGATTAAATTAGAACTTCTGACACTGCAATGCACGTAATTTATGAGTTTCATTTTCAATATTTGTTGTAGAAAAATCTTTTAAGCATGTGACTTTAAAACAATTCATTTAGAAGTTAATGTTTAAGTTAAGTACACAGACCATGGCAGATATAAAGGGTTTAGAATGATTTCTGTCTTTATAGTGAATTGATGAATGTAGACATACAAGGGTGCATGCGGACTGACGCTCCAGTCCAAATCTGGAACCCATAAAGCCTCAGACATCTCTGCAACATTAGACACAGCTCTTCTTATTGGCCGAGAGGGCCACTCACCCCCTTCTTCTATCGCCCGCCCAGCTAACACACTTCCTGCTCCTCCGCCTGGCCCAAGCCGAACCACGCCCTCTGGAAGTCCGCTGAGCCAAAGAGAACTGCCCGCAGGCCCTGGGTTAGTGTTTGAGTATAAAAGAGGCGGAGGTGGACCTGCCTGTCAGAAGGTTTGTTGTTGTTCTGTCTGCCAGGTTAAGAGGGGAATGTGAAAGTAAGAACTTTAACAAGGTAACCAGGACGCAGGACAGCCAGAGAGACATCCAGTCCAATGGAGCTTCAGAACTTTATCTGACGAAAGAGAAAACTTTTGTTACATAAGCTCGTCCAGTTCAGGTTTGTTGGTGCTTGAAAACGAGCATCAGAGCGTCCTGTCTTTGCAGTGGAGGTTAAAAGGTTTTTTGTGGACGCTACAATGAGAGAAGAGGTGACCTGTACCAACTCTCCTGAAGGAGGTCTGGGGGCAAGCGAAGAGGAACTGGAAAGAGGACTTAAGAAGACCCACCAGCAGGGAAATCGAAAACGTTCCCCTTACCCCAAGAAGGACAACCTTGGTCAGGCAGAGGAGAGCAGCACCGGTAGCCCTAACATGCTGCTGCCGTCTGGGCCAAAGAGGCCAAAGAAAAGCCCTTCAACCGTAGTGTCATTGGCCCCCACGTCGCTGGGCCCCAGGCTGGAGCAGCCCTTTGAGGACCTCCACTCACAGCGCGTCATCGCCAACGTGCGGGAGCGTCAGCGTACTCAGTCCCTGAACGACGCCTTCGCTTCTCTTCGCAAGATCATCCCAACATTGCCTTCAGACAAGCTGAGCAAAATCCAGATCCTGAAACTGGCCTCACGCTACATTGACTTCCTCTACCAGGTGCTGCAGAGTGACGAGATGGACGCCAAGCTGGCCAGTTGCAACTACCTGGCCCATGAAAGACTGAGCTACGCATTCTCCGTCTGGCGGATGGAGGGGGCCTGGGCCATGTCCACCAGCCACTAGGATCCCTGCGAGCTTTTCTTCTAAACCCTCTCGTGTCCACATTTTCACCCCGTCACCTCTGTCTGTGTTTGCACCCATTTCCTGACCTCTGAACCTCTGAATTCTTCCCCTTTGGTCTGATCTTAACCTTTTCATTTCAAACCTCTGCACACATTGCCGCTCAACCTAACGCTCCATAATAGTTTACTGTGCTAGTATTTACAGTCAGATCTTTGCAACCAAACATTTCTCAGCTCCCCACGTTTCCCTCTGTTCTTTCCACCTCAACTGCTCTCCCTTGTCTGTCCTACAGTTTAGTCCAGTGCAACAAGACGCTCTGCTGCAGCCCATCAGGTAAAACCTAGAGACACACACGTTTACTTACACCAACAGTTGTGTACAAACTGCATGCAGAAATGCAGACAAATATCATACAAACATGTATATGCACGCAGACACCCACCATGTCATCTGCACACGGACATGGATTTACATGTTAAATGTGTATTTCTATCCTTGTTTAAGAACGTCTCGAAAGTGTTTGAGCACATCAAAAGCAGCATTTCAGCTCAACAAAATAATTACACACAAGCACACCTCACAAACAAATCACATATTTAAAAACATCAACAAATCTGTGCTTCATAAAAACTCTGTAGCTATCTTGTTTGAAGAAAAACAAAGTTGAGCTGAATACATCAACGTGTTTTTTAATTTTATTTTGTAGATAACTGTGAGACATAAAGTTCATTACAAAGAAGCCTTCTCTTGAAGATTTGAGTACAAAAAAATTTCATGCAAAAGAATTTGAAACAAAATTGTTCAATAAAGCAATTTTGTGGCCCTTTGATAAAACCATGTACCTATTAGGTTTGATATTTGCTATTAAACAGGTATGTTTAACTTTGCATTCAGATGTGTACATTCATTATGAACATGGTGTGTTTTTTAGTTTTTTGAAACTTAGAAATTCACGAAAAATGCTTGCAGAGCTTAATGAAAAATTATTGACAAAAATATCATCAAATTACACAAATGACATCACACTCAGATGTTTTTGTAAAAATACTTTGCCAAAACTTTAAAATTCATGATCTTACATAGTTAAAGAAATTATGAAGATCACTGATGACTAAAACTGCTAAATTAAATTTGATATCAGAAATTTTAAATTATTATTTAAAGGGGGGGCATGCTGTTAATTATTGGCTATTTTGGATAAATGTTATAAAGCTCTGAAAACATCAAGTCAGTTAACAAATAACTGGTTCTGTGTCAGTTCATTATCCTTTAATTTTGAAAAAAAAAGATGTCAAGAGATGCATACTGTTAAATAAAAGTAAGAGATAATTTTTTTTT
>JAQNCA010000014.1:17844386-17858862 GCA_029783725.1 Acanthurus tractus
TTTTAAATATTTATTCAGTTCCTCATTATGCACACCCACTAATTTTGCCTGGAGTGCCAAGCAGCCAACTCAGCCCACTATTTTTGATTAGTCGGCTCGTCAGGTTGTGAGATATACAAACATGTCATGGAGGGTTCAGTGCATGACTCTGGACTGCAGACAAAAAAATCCTCTCGAAGGCATACATGAGGAAAAATTGTGTAATTGTGTCTTTTTACGCGTCTTTATTTGATTAATCCCATGGTGCGACATGTGTCCTGATCGAGCATTAGCAAAGGGATCTGCATATTTTCTTTGTGGTTGTCACTTTAGTTGTTTGCAAGAGTTTGGATTTCCTTGTTGATGAGACTCATTACAATAGAAAACATTTCAAAAATATGCATGTTTATAAGTTTTTCATAAAACTACAAATTGTTTAAATGACATGCTATAGTGGGCTGTCGATGCTACTGGTTGTGTTGTGTAAGGGTGTCGGTTCTCACCCTGAACCTGGATGACTTCCTGCAGCGACTGGACAGCATTTTCACAAGGCTTCTGGTCCAACACGGACTGAGACAGAGGCTCCACCTGAGACACAACAAGTGGTTACCAGAGGAACGTACTGTATATTTTTTTAGAAACACACATATACCACACACAGACACACACACACATAGACAGTCACCTCCATGCCCAGCAAGGCACTGACGCAGGCCTCAGAAGCATCACAGATGGCTTTGAGGTCATGTCCCCCCTCCAGTGCAAGAACCACCCGACCCCCAGCCAGTGACATCAGCTGCCGAGTTAAGAAGCCAAAACCTGGTAGAGAAATAACACACAAATACACACACGGGTTAAACCACATAATGATGGGTCAGGGATTTCACTCTACATTATGACCGACAAGTTTCAAGGCTGTCTTTTGTGTGAAAGTGTCACTTTCAGTCTGTCACTGTAATCTGTTACTGTTACTGTCACCATCATTGGCTCAGACAGGTGCTGCCTGCCTTGAAGGCGCCATTCACTTCAGTTTAGATCAGTGCTAATCATTTACAATCTAGTTCCAAAAGCATAACATAGCTCTGTAGAACAAAGATTTTCTTACATTAATGCAAAAATCTTATGTTCACATAAGAAGTTAGTGTTAGCTTTGGTCAGAGCTCCTTCATTGGAGCATCGTCACACTTCTGGAAAACTAGCATTGGCAAATGATCATGTCCTGATTTCTCGCATTTTACGGGAGTGAAGAAGTAAATAAAAAATTAGCTTTAGGCATCAATGCAAATTCGGATATGTACTTTGTTGGATTTGTCTTTTTGTTTACTCTTATTGTCACTGTCACATACTGCCTGACTAACACAGCTTGTTTAGTAGTACAAATATTTGATATCAATACAGCTTTTCAGCTGTCAAAGAGAGTTAATGCACCTGAAAATGGTCTCTGAGGAATGATTGATCAAACTTTAAAATTCTGCAATTTGTCCTAGAGGTTAGTTGGAGCTATCTACTGACACAATTATACTGCATTGAACACTAACTTTAAGACTGCATTAACTTTTTGTGCTCAGCTTTTTTCCACACACAATAAAACTTTATACAATTTAGAGTCAGTTTTCAACCCATGATTACAAACTAGAATGTAAATGTTTTGCGCTGTGTTCTGTTGTTGCCTATTTGTTTTATCAATGATTACTTTTTGTTTATATTATGCTTTAATTGAACTCTTGACATCATTGAAAATTATATGATGACAGATTTAAATATCAAATAAAAATTGAAAGAATAATTTAAAAGTATTGACGTTAAATTAACACACAGGACACCAAACAATTAATTCTAAACAGGGGCAATAAATCACAGGTTAATCTGGAAACTCACCAAAATCAGTGACATGATTCATTAAGTTAAAAGTATTTGTATAAGATGACACAGTCTAACCAGGTATGGAGGCTTGGAGAATGCAATTTCTGTAATGTTAATACCAATTCATTTCTGTGATCATGTCTGTGTGATACATGTGAGTGAGAGGCTGACTGCTTCTTACACTTGGCTGTGACCTTGTAGCCTCCCAGAGAGGATGAATGTCCTTCAACAGCATCGAAGCCAGCTGACACCAGCACCACATCAGGGGAAAACTCGTGGGCAATGGGCATCACCACGGCTCTGTGGAGGAAGAGGAAGCAACATGTTGTCAACTCAATACTGTATCCTACATAACCTTTGTTTAAGCTCTGTGGCCTTGCTTAAATTAGGGGATAGTAAACTTAAAAGGTTGTGTTTTTCAGCAGGTGTTCATTATGAAAAAACAGTAAAACAGTAAAATCAATAAAATAAAGTGAGAGAGGAAGCAGTTGTGGGATTTTCTTTTCATGAGAACAGACAGAGAGATTTCTTGTTTTAACTAACAGAATCTTAAGTTCCCTGCTAAATTAAAAATATACACACAGCTAAAACTCATGCACAGTTGAGATGACTGATGTGTAAGTGGAGCACTAAGGTAAGACTTTCTTCTCTGGATTGTTAATTGCAAACATTTATTTCATTATAAACAGCATCCATTTGAAAATGATGAAGGATAAATTATCAAAGGCCATGTTCCAAGTGCTTGATCTCTGTTCTTGATCCACTCTTGGTACAACGCCAGCACTAGAAGGTGGAGTAGCTCCCAGGTGTGAATGTGTGCAACTGTTTAAATTTGAAGCAGAGCACTGCTGAAAAAAGAAGCATGAGCGCTCTGCAAACCTTTTCTGGGTATATGAAGTTCAAAAATCAGTTAAAGCATAGACTCAAATACAAATCCAGGCAGGTGGTAAATGCTGAATAGTTTGTGGGGGGGGGGGGTTTGGGAGCGACACAAGCAGACAAAAATGAGACCCTTGACATATCTGGACTGAGACGCCCACATACTGTATGCTCTGCTCTGGGGAGACCACTTTCCTTGCTTCTATAACTTCCTCTCCTCTCCCGCTGCCAGTTATTTAGCAAGAGCGCACAGCCCATGCCGCGTTTGATTCTCTCTTACTCTCTCTCTCTCTCAGCGGCAGTTCAAAGACGTTTGTGTGCGTCTGGTTCCTATTAGGAGCTCGTCCCTCTTCTCACGTCACTGACAGCCAGCCATCTGGGATCCATTGGGCCTAATTACGCCGCCTTTGGATTCCCTAACAATGCACCCCCCACTTCTTCTCCTCTTTTCTGCTCTCCTCTCCTCCGTAGTTTGTTATTCGTCAGTAGCCACCTAGAAGTGCACGTGACAATATATGCATGCACACATACATGCTATGCGCAGGCAGGAAGATATACATTCTGATCCTTTTCCTTTGAAATTGAATGTGGTGTATGTGTCGTGCTACCGGTGAACAGACTGACCTTCGATTCTGACCACCTTTATAACCCCCCACACTTACAGACACACACATACACACGGCATGACACTCAATCTCAACACAGCTGAGCTTAGTCTTGATTGTACTAGAGTCCCACCACCACTCTCCACCACAATATATCCCCTGTCACTAACACACACCCAAAAACACATCATCAACAACCGCACTCTGGCGAGTTTTCCGTTCCATCCTGGAGAAAAACACTCGGTCTGGAACACAGTGTCATCTAAATCATGTATTCAAATTGAATTACACAACTGGCACCAGGCAAGACACTTAATTGCATATGCTTAAATTCATGATGCATTTCATCTAGTCTCTATAGCATGTTATGCATTTATTTGCATGAGTTAATCCACTGAAAAATTATTTAAACATTTGTGTAGTGTATTATATTTGTACAATATTTATCCTGGGATGTTTCATGCAATTTGCTTCCTAAATATCTTTACTATCTTGCTGCAGTTGCGAATCCAAATGACATTTTTACAGTTATTGTGGATTTTTTTTTTGTCTCAATTACATAGTTAACAATGGCAGTAAAAATTGTGTTGTTCCCCATGATGACATGTGACAATTGCCGGATATAGACATGGATATCAGAGCTTCACATAATGTGCCTCAAACCACTGGACCACCAGTACACATTTTCTCATCAGAGCTCTGATACAGGCCAAAATTTCTAGGGGTAACACACAATAGGGTACAGTACTAGAGTGTGGTTAACTGAGGAAGTTTTACACATGAAAACACTTGCCATTTCCCAAACTGAATGTAAAATACCAAAACCAGACGCCTGCTCAGGAAAAGACCAGTTGTTTCTTAATTAGAATCCTGGCCTCCAGTAAACACTGGACTTAGTGTTTCCAAGGCTGTCTATTGCCTCTATGGATTTTACCAGTATGGGTTAGCTTATTAGCATCTTTCCTTTGATGAGGGGCCCACCCACTGTGTCTGCTGCATGCAGAACCTTGTAGAGCTCACATACTGTTTAATCATCTGGTGGCAAGCCAGCGTTGCTGACAGAAACACTCTGAGTTCATTACATTATAGAGCAGAACCATTCTACATTCATTCAGGAAAAAACTGCTTGAATTGAATGAAAAGAGTGCCGAGAGCAAAAGTGTATTTTAACAACATTTTTTTAGCTCAACAGATATTGTTGAGTTATTATATAAATGTTTATTTAATACAACATGTTTACAGATTGATTACCGACAAAATTAGAAAGCAGATATGACATATGCTTGAGATACCACAGGTAATGCATCATCCACTGAACAAGATCCAACATAATGGTGAAATTTTTTAGTAATACAGTCATAAGTACTGCATGTCTTATTGTTGCTTTCAAGTGCAGATGGAAAGTTCTTACTCCCACAATTTAAAAGTGGGCTTCAACCATGAGAGGAAGATAAAGGCTTGTTGTTTTGGTTCTCCTAGCACACACACTTGTGATTCACACTGGTGGAAAAAATCTATTTCTCATGAAAACAATGTGTTTTCTGCCTTTGACCTGGATGTTTTCTGCAGTCATTGCCTATTTGGTGGCTTAATCAGCTCAACCAGCTTATTAAAACATCACAGTGCTTCACTGACAGCATGTATGAGGTCATTTGTCTATCAGCCTTTAAAATGATGTAATGCGTTTGATTGAATGCTGATTGGCAAATAATCATTTTGTGTGGGAGTGAAAAGGATTGCCTATGTATGTGATTGGACTGAAAATGGTCCAAAATTGCCGGGTGCATTTGTGTTGTAAGATTTTATGACAGATATATTCTTTAGACTTTTCATCACGCAACTCAGATACACGGAGTGACTTATTGGTAGCTTTAGAAAACTTTGTAATATGTAAACTGTTGTCATGAAAAGGATATATAATTTCCAATACTAAGGTTAAAAAGTTGTTGTACAGGAGCCAACTCTTTGGTCGCAGAGCTTCCTACAACAACTTCAATGCATTAACCTGGAAATCTTACAAGCACCTCTATTTTCAACAGTTGTGTAACTCTGATATAAGAAATACTAATGTAATGTTCTCAGGGACAGATAACGTAAAGTTTTGTGTCACGAAACTGAAAACTTATGGTGGCAACTTACAAATCAATTTAAAAACAATGCTTTGCTTTTGTCAATGGACAAAATTAAGGTGTATGAGTGTATCTAATTTGTAGCTATTCGTGTCAAATTGTAGAGCATTTGAGTGCAAAAAGAAATATTATGTGGGGAACAGAGTCAAGCTCACTCTTTACCTGAATGCAGCCAGGTACTCAGCATCACCCATTGGAGGGTTCAAACCCCCCTTCCATCCAACGTTCACATTGAAGCCCTCGCCTGGACCTACACCCACCTGGATAGAGGGAGGAAACAAGAGGGGTGACACAGAATGAGTGAAACTAAGAGAGAGAAAGAGTCTCTGTAAATGTCAAGAAGTTAATGAGTCCCAGTGGAAGTTGAGAAAATGCGTGACGATGACAGATTTGTATCAAATGTTCGCAAAAGCAGCACGGCTGTTGCAAAACCCTGCATTGCAGCAATCGAGGAAAGTGACTGAATTTCTTTAAGGCAACACCAGGGAGTGATTATGATTCCTAAATGAAAGACGGATGGCTATTAATTCAACACCCCTGTCCCTCCATTTTGATTTTGATACAATTTGTCAAACGCCCCTATAAATCACTGAGCCATTATAGTGCGACACCCGTTTATGATTATCAAACTTAAGTCTAAAGCTATACCATGAAAAATTTTACATTTAGCAACTCCTGCCTGATATTTAAGACAATGTATTTTAACATTCTCTATGATGGAAGAAGTATTTATATATTGAAAATAGTGTAGATTTTATTAAACTGGGTGGCTTTTATGCCATGCATTCTGTATGTGGAAGCTTAGTTTTTGTATATATGACAAGTAAAAAAAAAACAAAACAATGCACGGTAATTACACAACACACTGTGAATGACTCTAGATGATTTTAGAACTGTAATGAAATTGTAAAATATTCCCAAAAATGCCAGGCAGAGTGGATGGAGGTTCTCTCAGTTTGAACTCACATATTTGGGGCAGAGAATGAAATGAGGCCCAGGTCTTGGAAAGAAGGCTTAAGGATTCTTGCCTCTCTCTTTGTAGTTCTGCTAGCAGCCATTTAGCTGTTCTCTTAGCCCTTCACCATCAGTCAATGTGTCAGTTTGAGGGCAGCATGAGGAGGCTGATTGACATACTCTTGGCAACAAGGCATGGTAATTTCCTTTTGTGTGTGTGTGATTCTTTGTGCGTGCGTGCGAGTGTGTGTGTATGTATGGGTGTGAGAGGATGTTTGAAAGAATGCTGATGAGCATTGCAGAGTGTCTGTCTCCATTCTTCTCTCAGTGGACGGGATGTTCACAGGGCAAACGAAAAACACATGAGGCCTCCTGTCCTTTGCCAACTAGTAATGTACCCGCATGCATGCGCACAAGCACATGGACGCGCACACACACACAGTTCCTGCTATTGCTCCAACTCTTTTGTGCTCCTCTCTGTCCTCTTTTTCTCTTTTATGTTTCAAGAGTTGCTGGACTGGATTAGTCCTTCGCTGGTGTCTGTGTGGTACTCAGCACTCTCTGTTATGGCTATGACATCACACCCCTACCCCATGGTGTGTTATATACCTACACGGGGGACAGCGAGACTCCAGAGGTTTACCACACAGCTCAACAGAGGTTGAGGGGCCACTTAAGGCAAAGCCACATCCAAGCCAGAAGAGCGTTTTATGTACCGTCCCTCATCGAGGGATTTTATGGGAAAACATTGACTATTTTCTCATTATTGTGGGGGAGGACGACAGAGTAAGAGGAGGGGATGTGGGGGATTGAATGGGTGGTTGAATGCCACCGTGGGTTGGGGTCAATTCATCTGACTGAGAATAGTCATCACACTTGGTTTATGGTAAGACCGCAGGCAGAATTCATAGGCATCTCAATTTCCTGTATTCAAACATCGGCATGCAATTTGACTGTACGCATCCTGTTGTGGAGTTCTGACATCCAAAGCCCTGAAGTTTCTTGGATAAACTAGAGCTAGGGAAATAAACTTACAGTAGATACACAAAATCAAGCGATGGGCATATGATGATAAACACAATTGCAGAGGGGAGAGAATTACATAACTCATTTGTTTGAAAGCTGCATGGCAAATAATTTGTCAAAAAATGACATTTAAAATATCCATTTAAATAAACCAAAAAGTTAGCGTGCAGACAAAACAGTGCATGCAGAATGGCATTTTAATTCTCAAATCAATTATCTATGTAAGCCAGAAAATCACTAAAGCTATAATAGATATTCTAAATGACACTGAACAAACAGATTAAACCCAAAGGAAAGGCACTTTGTGTTTAGATTGCATTGTTACCATATTAAATAACAGGATCGCATTGCTTAGATTCCAGTGGTATAAAAAAATATGTTTGATCTAATTGTGACAGATCCGACTGGTCAGAGGCCCAGTTCTAAGACAGACAATTTAATTCTAAACTCCTGCAAAATGCATATCCACACAAACCTAGATAATTTTTTCTGCTCAGTGCAGACTCTGTGGTCAGTCATCACCAAACTGGGGTTGTAATTGGGTCTTTAAATCAAGTAAATTATTCCCGCATTTTTTGGTCAGAGAAATTTTTTATCTTTTTGACAAGTATATGCTTAACACACAGCTCTTGATCTCCTTAATGTCCCACTGGAATCATATAATTACCAAATATTTCTAAGCCAACATATCTGTCTTCACAAGAGACATTGGTGGTAGAGCTCTGCATTATTCTGAGCCAAAGCATAATAAGAAATGGCTGTAATATATATCAAGAATTTAGATGATCCACTCTCTACCTGAGTTGTTAGTAAAGATGTTTCTAATGTCATGTGTCGTTCTTAAGCTGTTGTTTTAACAAGACCAGGTACATGTAGAGACACACAAACACATACAAACACCCAGACATCACCATAACAACACAAACAAAATGAGACAAACACAGCACTGCTGTGCCAGACTACCTACCTCACTGGGATGTCCACTACCAGGAAAGAAGTTGCCGTTGTCATAGCGATGTAGAGAGATGTACAGCACGCTTGGGTCATTATAGAAGGCTTCTTGAGTGCCATTGCCATGATGAATGTCCTGGACGATGATTGGGCGACAGGTTAGAAACTTACAAAAACCAAAGCAGGCATTTTACACAGAATCAAAAACTTGCTGGATTAACATATTAGTTCAATGCTCTCTTAATTTTCATAAATCCAATAAACATAAAAAACCCTCAGTGATACCTACATAACACAGAACCCAAAATTCAGAAGGTAATGTCTGTAAAACCTTCGAAACGTTTCTCCATCAACAGCAAATGTGCTTTCATCTTAAAAGAGATTTTGATGAAGCAAGTGGTAATTACTGTTTGATGCAGTAATATGTGAGAGAGAGCACAGTGCTTGCAAAGACAGGCTCATATACACACATATGTTGAACAGAGACAACCACCTGGCTGCAGATCTATATCTGCATGTGTGTGTGGGTGGGAGTCCACATGACTGTATGTGAATCTGTGTCTGCCCTAAGCATACGTGACAGTTTAGATTCCACATGGAGAGCAGAGACAACAGTGCCTAAATGCACTGTTAAAATAGGACTGCTACTGTGGACGGCTCTGTTTCTGGAACATTGTTTGTGCCCAAGATGCATTTGTGAGCCTTTGCACTTGTGTTTTCATCAGTTTATTCCTGTCCATGTAGGGACCATTGATTCTGGCCATGCAGAGAGTTGCTCACCCAGTCCACGATGAGGATTTTGCTGACGTTGAGTTTGTGCTGGAGCTGCTTTGCAGCGATGGCCACAGAGTTGAAGAAACAGAAGCCCCTGTGGACAAACAGACAGTAAGAAAGGCAGCCATATGTGTTTATCAGGACATCTTCAGCAAATTAATATCAAAAACTCCCCATATGGACCTCAGGAACCTCAAAGACATATCTTTGGCATCATGTGGGGGCTATTTAAATCCAGGAAGGGACAATCATAGTGCCGACTCAAATGTGCAAGTCAGAAGGAAACTCTTGACAGGCAATTTTTATTTGTTAATATTTGAGACATATTTTGAGAAATGAGAATGTCTTATGTTAAGCTCTTGTTTATTTTAACTTCTATTGCTGACAAAAAATAGCTTCTCATCTTAAAATATTATGCTGAGTCTAAACTAATGTACCTCTGAGAAATGTAGAACTTACAACTTAAATGACAAACAGAAACCAAGCTTATCATAAAACCAGAACGGCGTAAACAGCTGTCAAAGCAGGTGAGATGATTTTAGAGAAATGTACTTAAAACTTGGCCCCATGTTTCCTTCCACAGTCACCGTCTATTGCAAATATATGCAAGAAAACCTGCAGATGTATGGAAAACAATGAAGGAATGTTGGACGTGGCAGTGTCAGCATTGGTCGTAAACTGTTAAATGCTTTTATGTGTGTGTGCGTGTGTGTGTGTGTGTGGATGGTTTATCATATATGCTGTCCAAAACTGCTCATCAAGAAAAGTCATTATCATCCCATAAATAACCATGACAAGCACTGCTGAGTACACACAGTCCCAGCTGAATGTGGTTACTTGGCTAATGACTCCTATGAAAGACTAACACAAATCCATGCACACAAATAACACACACATCCACACACACTCAGCTCCTTTTGAGGTGCTTTGCTCTTGTAAGTTTAAAAGAAACTGAGTGGAGGAGGTAGATTGCCCTGGGCATTAGGCAGGTAGCACACATTACAAGTATTCAGACTCAGACACCCCCCCCCCACACCCACACACACACACACAGACACACACACACACCCACGCACACACAATAATTAAGACACAGTTTTACTCAGATGTTCTCTCTTGTTCAAAAATGCAGCTGATCTGCAGTAAATGATTTGAAACACTTTGCAGGGACCTCCTGGTGTGTGTGCATGCATGCCTGTGTGTGTGTCTGTGTGTGTGGGTGCATGTGGTGCAGTACTTACAGAGGAGAGGAGTGGTTTGCGTGGTGTCCAGGGGGCCTGACTACTGCAAAGCCATTCTGTAAGAGGAGAGAAAACTTTAACACCTTGCTGATTTTCAAACATCGCAGTTCACATCTTAAGGCTTAAAAAAATACTGTAATTTAATTTAATTCTGCAGACAACGTCTATCTAGAAGATGCGACCTGCTCCACTGCAGCTCTCAAATTCCTGAGAAAATATTTTTTTTTTTTATAAGGACTAAAGACACACCTTCAGTTCTCCTTGTGCCACCTTCAGTGTCAGGTCTGTCACACATCCTGCAGCAATTCTTGAAGCTGCTGATGTGTGAAGGTCATTCCAGATAGTATCGATATCCACCTGTAAGTACAACAGTGATGATTAGCTAACACATCAGACACAGACGATAACTGAAGATGTAAGTAAGATTACTCCAATTTGAAATGCTAGAAAGTTTTTTCATGTTTTAAAAAATAAAATATTTAGATGCAGTCGTTACTGTATCACCTTTACAACATTTACTCAAATCCAGTTAGTCATTAATTTAGTTGAGCTGGTTTTGGTGAGTAAAAGCAGATGATTGGCAGTTCTATCCAAGGGGTTTTACATTTATCAAACTCACTAGTTTGCTTTTGACTGAACTTTCTTTATTTTGAAAAAAATAAATAGCATGAATCGATTTATACTATTCCTCTATTTATCTGGTGCAGTGTATACCTATAGTATATAAAAAAGGAAATATGATTGTCAATGTACCATTAACTTCTATGGATAATAATTGCTAAAGGACTTATTTTTTCCACTTTCTCTGCATTGCATTTTACTCTCTGTAAACCCAGTCTTGTGTTCCAGTGTTGCTCCTTGTTTCAAAACTCACATTGGTGGTGTGCCGCGGTGGAACAATGAAATCAGAGGAATTTCTTTTATCATAGATACTGCCATCTTGTTCCAATCTTCCTTCTTCACCAGAGCAGCCAAAGGCCCGGAAATCCAGGCAGATCAGTCGTCTTATCAACTGACACCCCACCCCCTCCCTCTTTTCTTACTTCTCTCATTGTACTTCACAACAGTTTCTCATAGGCGTTATTATCTGTGTTTCGCCTTATCAGAAGAAAAAAGGCCTTTTTTATCCTTTTTATTGTTTATTCTTTCATATTCCACAGTTCAACTTTATCTTTTGTCCTCCTCTACCTTCATATTTAATTTTCTTTTTCTTCCTCTGTATTCTTATTCCCCATGGGGCAACAAACACCCCCTTTATATAAAACCACTGGCACATACCTCTCCAAACTGCACTCTACCTCTTTCTTTTATATCTCACCTTTGTACAGTCTTCGACAATTGGGTTTCACAGTTATCTTAGCAAAAAAACATAGTTTAGCAATCTGTAGTATTACCAGATTAATTGTGAAATGAAGCATAATCAGCCATGTAATGACTGCTGTTCCAAAACACAATTTAGATAAGTAGAAAGATTCCCATCTGACTAGTTTTTAAGGGTTGTTGGTTCATGTGTGTGTGCATGTGTGTGTGGCACTCACCCCAACTCCTCCACATGGTAACATCACAAACATCTGTTGAGATAAGATTCCTGCAAGAGATCATTTAAGACATTTAACCGTCAGGAAAATTATTCCCTATCTTTTAAGGATGATAATAATAAGTCTTCTTCTTCTTTTTTAGTAATAATAATATATTTTATTATTATTATTGACATTACCAGCAAGCTTGCGATTGTCCAGCCTGAGACGGTTGAGCGGGTTGGTGCCGAACAGGAGCACATGTTTTTCTGAATGGACTGACTGCAGCTCCTCTAGAGAGGCCTTTCTGCTACGGATACGCTACTCACACAAAAAGAATAATATAAATATATATGCATATCAACACATAGATGCACTGCAAATAATCTGCCAGTAGTTGTAGTATGTTTGTGTGTGTGTGTGTGCGTTTTTTCAACACCTCGCACTGGCTCCTAAGACCTCTTTCGTGCAATCTGGACCAGATGCTCTGGACCCTTCCAGCATGTTCAGGGTGGCGGCTGTTGTCCCCACAGGTACACTGATGCTTTTGCATCTGAGCATCATATACCAGACCTAGACAGACACACACACACAAGCACAACTCATCTCTAAACCCTGTTTTCCTTTAGTTTTTCATGATCACACATCATCAGGTGATAGGATTCATGGCTTACATTCCACATTTCTACCTGATTAAAAAAATGTCCCTCACCTGTGGTGAAGTGTAGCTGGACATCTGCAGTAGGACTGGACAGGGACAGGGAAGGTATAGTGGTGGGAGGATGAGGAGGAGGAGGCAGAGAGGTGGAGGCTGGGGAGGACTGGGTGCGAACTAATGGCTGATGAGGCCAAATGAGGGCAGGCCCACGAGTTGGGTCCAGTGGAAGACCTTGTCTGAGGATCACTTGTCTCTGTGGTTATCCAGGCAGTGGGTGAAGGGATGAACAGAGAATAAGTGAGCAATTATTATTGACAGCACAAGCAAAAACCAACTGGACTAAACTTTCACACAAGCAGAAGTCAAATGCCTCTCTAAAGTACAATGTAACCACTCAATTACTTGGTCAAATTAATATATCTTGACGAGAACAAGCAATTGGTGGTGAAAGTTCATCGTTCACCAGTGTACTGGCACAATATTGTAACTTTAACTGTTACGATCTTGTATTAGTAAAGCTACATCTCCCCCTACTGTCAAAATATGGTACAAACAAGGAAATTCAGGAACAACAGCACAACAACACAAATTTTGAGCTTATATTTTTCTTCCTTTATCATTACTCGCATGGTTGCTCATTTATTCAATAAAAGAGTGACTTCTAATCATTAAAAATAATTTTTCTAAAATGTAGTACCTGACTGACAGAATGTGAGGGTTCAATTAAACTCTCTCGTGAGGAGGTAGTTGACTCTGTGTCATAAACTGAGTCTGAGCTGGCGGTGCTCTGTCTCCTGCGATGGCCATCCTCACACACTGAGCCTGGTTCAGATCCGCACACAGACCCTGGTCGAGAACCAGATCCTGATCCAATCTCCTCCAGGTCCATGTCCTCCGATGGGATCTGTGTCAGACGAGGCTTCTCGATGGATTTGCTTGTAAGCTAATACAAGATACAAGTTTTAGAGGATGTACAAGTCATGTAGTTGCTATTCTGCTCTTGAGCTCTTTTATATCCACCTGATAACAGCAAATGTTTTTTCTTTAATCATTATTATTATTATTTTTACTACAGTCAAGTTTTATATATTTTAAAGAGGGACATCTATGTGCAAGTTCAAACAAGAATTTCTTATAATCCTCAATTTCATGAAGTCATATCGTTGTCAGTATCAGAGCTGAACTAGTTTGCTTATTTGTGTGCGACATGCTAGTGTCTAAGTCTGTCTTCTCTCACCTTGCTCAGATGTGAATTCAGCTTGAATCTGTCCAGCCCACTCTTTTGGTATTGCTGGGACAGGTGGTGCTGGGTGTGTGGGTGATGGCTGGCGTACACAGACGAGTGGCTGTAGGGTGGAGGCTCTGAACGTGTTCGCTCCAGAGGTCTGTGAGAGGGCAGTGTAACTACGCCTTCCCTTCTGGACAGGTGGGGCTGCTGCTGCAGAGGAATGGAGCTCAAACCATGAACTGGAGAGAGGAGGAGAGAAAGAAACAAATTACTTAAGATGATGGCAAACAGATGTGGAGGAAGCAGAGAGGTAAGGGCTACGGCAAAATGACAAATACAGAAGAAAAAAGGCAACTAAAATAAGAGACAAGGAAAGAAAAATTGAAATATAGAGAGTTGATAGAGACTGTGGGTGTGTTAAAGAATTAAAAAGGGAAAGAAAATATAAAAGGTGACAGGATTGTGGTGATTATTTTTTATATTGGACTCAAAATTGAAAAGTTAAGTGCAGGGGAAATACATACCAAATAGAAATTCAAAGATGAAAATAATATCTCAAAATTTTTTTTAGAAAACAAACAGGTTTACTGCAGAACACAGAGACTGGACATGCTTGCATTGACAGCATAGTTCTGCATTAGCAGAAAAACTGCATTACCAGAAAGCCCAAGT
>JAQNCA010000014.1:17859886-17872383 GCA_029783725.1 Acanthurus tractus
GGGAAATACATACCAAATAGAAATTCAAAGATGAAAATAATATCTCAAATTTTTTTTTTAGAAAACAAACAGGTTTACTGCAGAACTCAGAGACTGCACATGCTTGCATTGACAGCATAGTTCTGCATTGGCAGAAAAACTGCATTACCAGAAAGCCCAAGTAGAGGGCACCCTTGTGTTGTTCAGAATATTCATGCAAAGTTAATGTAGAAGAAGACAAGAGGACATCAATGTTCTCATAATCCTTGGTTTTCAATGAACAGATTTTTTTTTCACAGCAGACATTTGAATTTGCTTTGACAGAAGTGAGTGAGCCGGTACAACCAATACTAGGACCCTGAACATGTACACCGATACAGAAAGCAGCTGTCATTGATGTCAATAGTTACACCTATGCATTTCCTGCTATAACTAAAATGTGTGTTGTGAAAAAATGGCTCTATGAATGTTTTTATTAGTTAATTTACAAGCTTTTGTTGAGAGTGTTAATAAAAATATTTTGTAATACTTTTCTTAAAGTTGAAGGAAATTGCAAGCAACTAAATGCACAATCAAAATGCAAATTCAGTACTGCAGAGATTTATTGTCTTTCAATAAGAACGTTGTATATTAGTCAACATGATTATAAATAAGATATACTCTCTACCGTTGGCACAGGAAGAGAGCTAAGGAAGGATTGCTATAGCTTACCCAAACCAAAACATATGCAACCAACAAGCAAGGTGACTTCCTGATTACAGACGAGAAAAAAGAGCTCACTTCACTTCAATAGAGTCCCTCGATCTTTCATTTTGAAGTTAGACTACACTTCAGACCACATCCCGCGTGCCCATTTTACATTTAACTTCAGGACAGGTAGTCACGGGCAGGGTTGCCATGGGTTGAGGTGAGGGCGGGGGGGGACTTTGAAGTCATTTCTGTCTCCTGTATTCAAATATTCTCGACTTTAGTCAAAATTTGTCTGCTAGGACTTACACTTTACTATAAAATTTTACAGCAGGCTTGTATTAAAAACTGTGTTATAAATGATGCAATCAAATATTTCCCAGACAGGTTCTGATGCTTTCGAAGGCATTGTTGCTTTCCTGACTTCTAGCAGAAGCAGTGTGGGTCTCTTTCAACAGGCCCGGAATAACCCATAGGTCATGTCACGGGTGACTTAAGCTGTGTCTATGACTATGGCCTAAAGATCAGATCAGCAGTCTTCCCATGGACAGCCCAAGGTCTCCAAGTGAGAGGAAGGCTGGTCAGGTCAGGACGGCTACCCAGAGCATACTGGTGGCTTTCTCTGACATTTGGAGGGTTGTACAGCATTAAATTATTCCCTCACTGTCAGAATGTTAAGGCAGAGTACTGCCGTGGGAGAGAGAATGTTCAGTGCAAATGGCCTGAACTGTTGCACGTTGGATATAAGACTATTCAACAAGACAGTGTGCCCATTAAGAGGTCACTGGAAGCGCGAGAGAAGTGTGCAAGACATTCTCATCCTCCCTTTTTGCTGGATTTGGCTCCCAGGGACTTCTGTCTGTTACTAAAATTGAATCTGATATCGAGGGAGTAGTAAAAGACCAAAGTTTCAGGTCCAAGGTGGAATCGCAAATTCGCACAAAACCAGTGGTCACAAAAACATGTGCATCTCAGGTACCTCTGATGATGATCAAGTAATATAACTTGTAATACGTACTCACAAAAGTACGTTGCACCTAAATGCTTGCACCTAATTCAAGCACAGTACTGCACAGCGCTCTGTTAGTCCACAACAGGAACAGTCTCTGTAATTTTTTATTGCACCTCATAAGGGGAATATCAAATATTTGAAAGTTTCTAAGCTTTGTTTATAGAGTTGCCATTCAAATTCTAAATCAACATTCAACCTCATAGGTCATCACCTCTATCCTGGGGCTTTAAGAACTGTAAAGGAAGGACAGACGGAGCAGTCAGACAGTTGCTGGCAGACAGCTTTTGAAGATGATTGCACCTACAAAGAAGTCATTGGGGGATTGGAGCTTTGGGAGGAAAAAACACCAGAGTCACTCCAGATTCTGCTTTTTTATGGAGCCCTTTACTGGTGAAAGGAGAGCTCACAGTTTATTTTTAAAACTTTTTGGAAAAAGGTGGATTTTCTTCACTTCAGTTTGTCCTCTATTAAGGTAATCATTCAGTAACATGCATTTGTACTGAGCATTCATTTTGAAACAGCTTAGATCCAGATACAAGTTTTTGTGCATACTACACCCCAAAAGGAGGGAAGTTTCCTTCCTTCTTTTAGTAATGATGCCTGATCTGTGTAATGATCATTTAAGATCCTTTGCATTAGTTAGAGGAAATCACCTTTTGTGTTAGGTTTTCTGAAAATAAAAATTTAAACGGCAGTGGCAAGTTTGCATCTTTCTGATGATTGATTGATACAAATCTTCTTGACTAATGAAAAATAGGGGAGTTATCAAGTTAAAATAATTTGAATCTGGATTAACACACTTATTTTTGTAGCCACTTAAATATCAAAATGCATCTGTTCTGTATATCTGCTTATTGAGATTTTCCCTTTTCTGCTGTACAACACATTTATAGTTAAGTAACCTACGAGAGACAAGTTGGGAGTGCACCAGTCCAGCATGTGGTTCCAGTATGAGCACAGGCTGCAGGTGCTGAGTCAGGGCTGGATTGGTTCCTTCTAAAGGCAGGTAGACTGGATGAAGAGCAGATACCGCCAACGGCCTTGCTACTCGCAGGTCAGCCTAGTGAGAGGAAATAGGAGAGATAAGCTGATGCCAAGAAATGCTGAGTGGTGACTATGAATTAGGGAAGCACTTGTCATGGTAGCAGCCTAATACAAAGGAGTAAAATGGAAGGTTAAAGGATAGTGTGAGGGCTGTTTGCAGCGTTGAAAAGACTCATTAAGACTCATCAAGAAACTTGTTGACAGTGTCATGAAGCGAGTAAACTACCACATGACTGATTCACAAGATATGAAAGCACCACAGAGATCAGGAGGGAAGTGAAAGCCTGAATACACAAAAATGCACTGTGTTAGACATTCAGTCTTAGACAGACATAAACTCATAGCATTAATGTGATTCTATGTGACGTGTAAATTTGCTGAGTTGATAAGGTAAGAACATTAACAATTAGGTATTTGTCTTGAAATAAAAATGAACACTTTTAATAGAAATTCTGAGGGCAACCTTGGAAGGCACTGTGGCTCACCTGTGCAGGTAGACCAGCAGTGATGTTGGGCATGGCAGTGGGGTTGGGAGGAAAAGTGAAATGAGCCAAATTACCATCCTTAAGAAGCAACCTCTGTGCCTGAAACGGAAATATTCATGAGAGAGATCAGCTGCACTGATAATTACATCAAATAATCACATCATCAATGGACCATCTGGCCTTCTCATATCACCCTGTTTAAAGCATTAGGCACCATTACTGTATTTAACACCTAATTAACATTAATTTTAGTGGATGTCCTTTTAAGAGCAGATGTGAAATGACCAGAAAAAGCATTAGCAACACTTGCATCATCTAAAGCTTGTTACTCCTAAAAGGACCTCTGTATGAGTTAATCCATACAAGGATTATAGAACAGAAGTACATGAAGGTACATCTTGTCCCTTGTACCAAGTTATTGGATGCCTGACACTGAATCCTAACCTGTGCTTAAATGTGGGTAAGACAGTCTGCAAAATTGTAATAATACAAATGCAAAGGAAGGGCCACCTCCTGAGTCAGTGAGCCGTTATCCGAATGCAGGCTGTCGTTGGGTGAGCTGCACCCTGATGCTGAGGTGCTGCTGCTGCTTGGGGAGGAGTCTGGGGGACAGAATTGAGACATGCCTATCAACTCATGACAGCCAACAATGTCAGAACAGATTTACTCACACACCACCAGAAGATGCAGATGACAAATTGGAAATTAAACAAGTATGTCAGCACAGGATGTGTCAAAATCATCATGTGTTGGGATAAAAATATATTTTAAGGGTTATGTTAAAAAAGTAAGAGATTGAAATGGCAAATCAAAGTCTCATTAAGTTACCATTAAAAAGATGTAGAGAAAATAAAACACAAACAACTTCATGAGTGTCGGAGCAAATTAGAGATACTCTACCAAGAGTTTCTGTCCTGTGCTTTACGGCAGGAGGGGCACTGATCTTGCGCTGCAGTGGATTTGGTCTTGTACTGATGAGCTTTTTTATCTTCCACTTCAGAGTAGGCTCAGAGACTGCACATACACAAATATACATAAATGAATACGTAAAAACCTCTTAGGTCTTATTAAAGAGGAAGACACCGACCTCATTCATACACACAGATGATAAACTGACTGATGACATACATCTTTTCTGTCTGCAATAATGCTTCCACTCAGTAATGCACAAGACAAAACAAAACATTTCCATTAACAGCTCAAAGTAAAAGCAGCTGAGCAAAGCAAGTACCTTAACCCTGGTTTGTAGCATAAATAAAAAGTTCCATGTTCACTTTGGTTAAGCGCTAATGAGCCCAAACAAAACAATCAATCAGTGGCTGGCTCAGAGCAGATAAAAGGCAGCTTTGTGTTGTCACTGTGCCAAAAAAAGCACTGGTGGGTGTGTGTGTGTGTGTTTACAGGCACTCAAGGGTTACAGTGCAACGAAAATAAATGATGGCATTCAGAATGGTTAGTGTATTTGCAAATATGTACAGGAAGACAAAACCACTCCCATTCTCATTCACACACTGAGGGAAACCTGCTCTGGAGTCTCACGCAGTTCATTTTACACATACCTTAGTTAAAGTTATGTAACTGCTTTGGTCTTTGTGTCTCGCTACTGCTGTTGTTTTTATGACTGTTCAGTTTCTCTCTGGCCCTGCAGGCCTGGTGCTCAATGAATTTCCTTTGTTTCACTGCAGAGCACACACCTGGGTACATTCATTCTCTCCTTCACTTTCTCATTCTCCAGACCATAATATGTAATGTAAGGACAGTTTGCTGAGACAGTGAAAAGAGACCCACTGAACAATATATCCCATTATGAGCTATGCAGTCAAGATTGCTTTAAGTCTAACTCGAATTACACAGAAGAAATTACAACAGAGCAGACCTAAAATGGAAAATCCCTAGTTACCATCACAGTTTTAACCTCAGGGTAAGAGCCTCCATCACAGATATAAACAACCAGAGTTCTCTCACCTGTCCTACGCAGAGCGAGGTCTTTACGTTGGTCACAGGGTGTAGGCTGAGACTTTGGGGACATGTCAGGCACTGGCAGCCTAGGTTACCAAAATGTTGGACATCAGATAAATGGGTTAGACTGCTAACTTATTAGTTAGCATGAAGAAATTTGCACCAATTCTTTATTTTTCATCCAAATATTATTGCACAACTTTAATCAAAATCTGTGGGTAAAGCAGCATTGTGGAGCTTTGCACAATTACAACATTCAAACTTCACAGTCATATTTTTTTGTTTCTCTCACCTGTATCCTGATGTAGGACTGCAATGGTTGGGAGTAACCCTGTCATGGATGGGCTGGCTCTTCATGATTATGTGTTCCCGAAGTTTCTGCCTCACCAGAGGACTGGCTACAGCACCTAATGATAACAAAGTCATTTCATCAGGGAAAGACAGTGATCTGGATCATGTAAAGCCATTTAGTAGGTTGATCTACAGCTAACTGATAGTATAAATCAAGTTAAGACATTTCTGATGGTAAAAAATTAAGTTTTTCTTCAGAAATGAATGTGTATTATTGTAGAATTAATATGAACTTAAAAGACTTTTGAAGTAGGAGCCAGTCTTTCCTGAAAACTGAAAACTGAAAACAAGTGTATGTGACTTTTGTTTGATTTGAGTACAAAGTTCCTTGGAAATCTGTGAATAGGCACGGTACAGTTGGAAATTCCCCTTTTTTTCATAGAAACCTGAAGGGTGCTATGACTCAGATCGAGAACACGTCAAATGCTCTTTCAGAGAACCTACAAAAACAATTTACAGTACAGAGAAATGCTTTACATGTGATACCTACTCTGTGCATCTTTTTTCTTTCGTATCAGCTGTTGTAGCTCCTCTCTTTTCTCCTCCTCCATCTCTCTCTTCCTATTTTCAATGTTATACTGAGAAGAAAAAATAACAGTTATTTGAAAGTGACTAATGCAGTCTGCTAAAACTGTTCATGTGAGTTTTACACAAAAAACCCTAAAACATTGCTGTCACATTAACTTAACAAATTAACCAATGTATCTACATAGTTGAATATTACTTATTGATTTGCATACAACTGAGACTAATGTTTAACAAAGGAAATAAAGCACTGAGATGCATCACCAACCAGCGGATCCATTATGAAAAATGTAATGCTGAGAAGGTGGTCTGTTTACTGTAACCTGCCCTGCCTCTAAACTCATTTGCACTTAGCATTTAACCTGTGTATGTGTGTGACACAAGCAGCTGGCTAGCTCTTGTGGTTTATGTGGCAGAAGTTTGAACTGCTTTTCATTTCAAATAAAACAATATTAAACAAGCATAGTCAGTCATAACATGTCTCTCTATGTGCTAATTGCTGATGATATGGAAATGCAAATGTGCTTTTTTCTTTATTTAAACTGCCAACACCTGCACAACAACAACAACAACAACAATCACCAATTATCGATTTGCTGATTTATACACCTGACTTTAATTCATACTCATCTCTGCTTCACACTCACTTTAAATGTTTATGTTTGCTGTTTATTGAGCTTTCGTCTGTGATGTGAGCCTTGTTCTGGTTTAAGAGTGCTGTTCTCCTGACACACAACATTGTTTTTACCTGTGAGTGCTGCTGTGAGCAATGCTGAGAGGCAAGGGGTCCTAGGAAGAAAGGAGGACTAGGGGCCAACATGGCCAAATCTGGGCCTCGGTTTAAGAATCTCTGCGTCACACTTAGGTCCATGTGTTGTTCCCCATGTAAGGATAATGAAACTTGATTGCTGATGATCACATCCACTACAAAAGAGAGAAAGAGAAAAAATAACATTAATTTGTTCAGGGGTATCAATGCCTATGTGTATGGTTGTCAGTGCGGGGTGGGGAGGACTTTGGGTTTGAAAAATCATCTCTCTGAATACTACTTGGCAGATCATAGTCCACTTTCCACTTTATAGTTTATTTTTGTTATTTGAAGGCTAGTCAAAGGAAGATAATAATCAGCTTAGAACAAGAGTATCAAAGCAGCGCAAGCATGTTTGTTGTCCAGTTAATAGCACAAAAGGGTCACTTGAGGAAGAATGTTTTTTTAACAGATATTGACAGAAAAAAAAGTCTAACAACAATTGGAGCTTCATTTACCGGCTGTGCTTTACATGAACAGGATCAAAAGTGCACTCAGTTTATTTTGTCATAAGTGTATGCCCAGATGTGTACTTGAACTATGCACATTTGCCAGTCATATTTCATTTCATTCAAGTCTTTCTGCCTCAAGTCAACTGGCCATTGTCCAACTCTGCATTTAGGAAATCTAAACAGAGGGGTGTTTGTGGGTGTTGGGGTTGGGGTTGGAGGAGCACAAAAGAGAGAAAGAATGGAGGAAACAGGGTGGGGAGTTAGACTTGAGCATTGTGTGGTCAAGCATCTGGGTCAGGTACAAAAATCTGTCTTCTCCCTTACAGGTTTTACTAAAATAAAAGAAATAAAAAGGCAAATTTAGCATGAGAGAGACAATTGCTTGAGTCTCCTAACGGAAGACAGATGTCTTTTAAAAGATGAAGGGGAGTGTGAAAAAGTTTTGATCCATTTATGAAATCCAAAGGCCACTGTAAAAATGTTAAAGCAACAATTTTTTATACTTTCAAATATATTTACTGTAGCATGCATGACATAGTATGGATCTGAAGGTATGACCTATAAAAGATGATAAGGCTAATGATAATTGGTAGTAAGGACAGTTTTGTGAAGCACCATAACAACCAGGCATAAACATTTGCAAGCTCACAGATTACTTGATACTGTTATCAGGTGTCAAACGACTGTCAAACAAAAAACCAGCAAACATAGTAAGGAATGTTTCAGTAGTGAAACAATAGTGCAGACAGATACAGTATGGAAGGAGAAACCTTGCTCCCTCTAGGGTAGAGGGAGAGTGGGAGGGAGGAAAAGACATGGAAATTTACTAAACCTGTATTCCTAAACGACTGCAGCCCAAAATATTATGAAACATTACTCACAATATTGCTTGAAGTGGATGCTGCTTTACCGGTGTACCCTGCTGAATTACATTATTCTCTGACAGCAGTGTAACACAGTGACAGAATTTGCAAGAGCCGTACCTCTCACACCACAGTATCTCAGAAAAAAATAATACTTGCATTGCAATTATTCACTTGTTTTGGGAGTTATCCAGGGGTTAGCAAATAGAAGATTACATATCAAACCAACTACTCTGATAAGATTTACTCAAAAAAAAGGACGAAGTCAAAATGCCAAAATGACTGATGCAGATAAGTCAAGTAGATGGTGTTTGTAGTTGAACACATGAAGCTAGTTGTAGGCTTGGTCTTGAACTTTTATGGCTCAGTAACAGTAGCTCCACCAAGAACTATGCATTGGCTTAAATGAAGCCCACAACACTTCAAAGGTCAAAGAGAAAAGGTTGCTAAATCTAAATTTTGGCAGCACAGCATAACTTCCCAAACAAACCTCCATACGCAGGCTTCAAATGAATCTCGCTAAACTTCCCCCCTGAAGCCATACAGTCGGTCTGCAGACTTAGGTAACGTCCTTCCCGACAGCAAGACTGACTCAGAGAGAGGAATAATTATTCTTGTGAAGGCGCTATGGGTTGACAAAATTCCTCTGAAGAAAACAACACTCCCACGGTCTTATTACTGCTGGTCAAGTGAAATTTACAGGCAGCAGAACATGTAAAAAAAGGCAAGGAGTTAATAAGAACAGAACTGTTCATGGTACAAAATAATATTGTAAAGTGTAAGTAAAGTGGTTTCAGCTATGTTGTCCTGCCTAATAGCTCTATATATGAGTTGCTTGTGGACAGCAATGTCTTTTCATGTCTTTTAATGAGACAAAGATGACAAATTTATTTAAAAAAAAGGCTTTGTGTGCAAATTAAAACTTCGCTGCATGACTGTTTGTACAGCTCCTCACAGAGACAGGGAAACAAAGGGTGACATACCTCCTAGAAAAATTATGTCAGTAATTTACACGCTTGTTACTCTGCACAGCTCTCTTGCTTCAATGGAATCTTACCTTGCCAGGTAAGTCAAGAATGCCAAGGCATGTTAGACAGAACTTCATCTCAGTGACTTGGAAACATTTAAACTTGGCTCACTTTCAGCTGGGAACAATATGTTAGTGTCAAAGATGACAGAGCTTGTTTTTTAAGTTTTGAATAGTTTTTTATTGTTCTTGAAAATAAGTGAAAGATTAAACAGGAAGTGCAAAATGCATCAAAGCAGAACAGTATTTATTACCAGAAGAATGTCTCAGTGTTTTCAAAGGAAATCAGACAATCACTGGAGTGGCAGGATGGTGGTGACAGTGGTGGCAGGGTCTCAAATAATCAGCTTACACTCCCTTACTCACACACATGCACACAAGCACACTCGATTACCAAACAAGTCAGCTCCCCTGAGAGAAAGGAAATGATCAGGAAGTCAGTCTTACTTCTCATCTGAACAGAAAAGAAACACCTGTGGTATATTTTTACCCTGAAAGAGCAGGCTGCAGCTACCATGCGTACTTGAACTTTAAAACTATGTGACACTCTAAGTTCTCCCAGAGTCCACATGAGCTGAATTGTATTTGATACATTTTCTGTATCTTTCCGAAAACTTTCGAGAAAAGCTACTCCTCCACACAGATGACTTTTTGTACTGACGCTGAAGCTGTGACTTAGGGCCGACGAACAATGTGACTTTAATCTAATTGGACACCAAACCACAAGACATTTTTAAGGAGTGGTTAAGGTCTCTTCAGCCTGAGGCTATGTTATTTTAAAAGCTGCTGATTACTTCTCATTGTCTTACCAAGAGCTTTTTTAAACAAGTGGGCATTTATAGCACACACTGGTCTTAACTTTGTAATTTACATTTCACAGTGCAAATGTACAGTGTGCTGTTTCTTTATAGAGCTCTAAAATACAAGATATGTATTTTAAATCTGAAAAGAAAAGATATTTATAAGATAAAATCTGGAACGTTTAAAAATAAGGAGAACTGAATCTTGATAAGATCTGTGTGCGTGCTTCTCTAACTATCATTTGAGCGTTGTGGTGCTAAAAATAGGCAGGAGACAAACTTCTGGTTTCTGTAATAGCATATTCGTTTCACAACCATCATCCTCTTTCTGTGGGCCTTCTGCAGCAACACACTGAAGCACTGACACACATTCACCATCACACATGCATAGGTTTTACTGGTGCGCTTGCACACACATTCACAGACACACACTCACACAGAAACAGTAACTTCCTGTTTCTAAAGTTAGTCTGCACCATAACATCCTCTATGTTCATTTAGGCAAGAAGAAGCTGCTATTTTGGTTGAAGGGCTGCATTGGCTTATTTCTGCAGCTTGAGTGTTACAGATATTCTTTAGCTGTATTTATATCCACACTTAGGCCTTAAAATGTACTTTGTTTATTGATGGGCTGGAGTGCACTCCACAGTGGTATTGGATGGAGTTAAGGCTGGAAGTCACACATCAGGTCAAGTGCTAGTTACTATTTGCGTACATAAACACAGGCAGCAAGCTTGAGGTTTATGCCTGGTTGGATGAGCAACAAAGCAGAAAGAGCAGGAGTTCAGAGACAAGTGTGATGTGAAATCTAAACAAATAATTCTGTTTCTAGTAAGATATGCAGAGTGTAAATGCATTATGTCTACAATCAGGCTGACAGTACACTCTAAATATTAAGAGACCAACTCACACACACAATCAAAATTTTATGACAGCTTCTCCACCATCCTGGCCACTGTAAGCAGTTCCCTCAGTCCACCATCTATCGCTCTGTCCTCTTCCCCGTCCCTCCCTCGTCCTTACGTTTGGAGGAATCCACAGCTGTTGGGGACATTCTGTCCCTCTGCTTCTGAGCAGCTGGAGTATCAATCTCCTTATGTGTGCATCCATATGTGTGTGTGCTTGTGTGTGTCAATCCTATACATGCCAAGGTATTAATAGCTCCACTTGCAGCTGTTTCTTTTGAGTGTACACAACAGGTCTTTGTGTTTGCATAAGTAGGATCTGCTTGCGCGACAGTTGAGGGTGCATGTACACGTGTATCAGTGCATCAGTGCTGGCGTGTGTTGGTTCCAGTGTATTAATAGTGCCCATTTGTTTCTTTTAGAGGAACAGTGTGGTTCTTTGTGTAAATTTCAGTATGCGAAACCATGGTGGTTTATTTTTAGTGTCACCTGTCAGTAAACACTTGTGTTATAATGTGTAATCTTGCAAGTGCACATATGTAAGATGACACTGAGTTTTACTTTGCTGTTTTTTGACATATTAATAGCATCACAACACTTGCTTTTATGAGTGTGTGGCATGTGTGTGTGTGTATTAATAGCATTCCCAATTGCCCACACATGCTTCTGTATATGTATGGCGTGTGTGCGAGTGGCTGTCAAAAAATTTAGCATCATGCATATCGGTCAATTTGCAAATAGATGTGGACAGAGAATGAGCTCACCACAGCCGACCACTGTAAGTGAGCTGATGTTATTATAGGACTTTGGCTTATCCCATTATTTGCATAAATATTGTTGGCAGGTATGTGAAAAGAAATTGTTTCAAGTTCACTGACTCTCATTTCTCATGTTTAACAAATTTTTGCATTTGCTATTTGAAATTTAATTTTCAGACTTTATTCAAAACAAACCTTTATTATTGTTACTATTTTGTTTTTATTTGATTGTTAATTGTAAAATATATTATCCTGCCTTAATACAAAAACATTACAATTTAATGCATTTTTTTAAACTATACTTTACAATCGTTTTGTATTTCTCTCTAGTATTGATTGATGGTTTGGAAATATTTTGCTATAAAATTAAAGGAATCTCAAAACCATTTTCCACAGCCCAAAATGATAAATTTAAATTAAAATTGGATAATGAGGCAGGAAGTTCTGGCGTTTAAGAAGCTGGAACCTTACACTATGTAGGTATTTACTTTGATTAAGTCACTCTAATGGTTATTCTTTATCCAAATAGACTCATATAATTTTGCCTTTTGTCATAGTGAAATTTATGGAATTGTCAAAAGCTTTGTCACTCAAAAATGTCAGATCTTTATCTCATCATTCGTTCATTGCACTTAAAGTGTACTACATAACTCATTTTTAAATCCCAAATTAAAACCATGAAATTAGCCATTCATACCTTCACTAGACTTTCACAGGAATATAGTACAAGCAAAAATGACTTTCTTAGTGTAGTCTTTTCTTTCCTTCTCTCAAAGGCATTTGTTCTGTTTTGCACTGTCCCTGCCACCCTCTTTAACACAAAGTTCAGAGGTCATACTGTT
>JAQNCA010000014.1:17894235-17905561 GCA_029783725.1 Acanthurus tractus
GTCTGGGCTTCCCTGCTTAGGCTGCTGCCCCCGCGACCCGACCCCGGATAAGCGGAAGAGGATGGATGGATGGATGGATGGAATTGTTTGAAGACTGTAAATCAAAAAATGTAAATCAATGGCGACAGAACAAACTCTGAGTCTAATGCAATTCATTCAAAAGGATCTTGATTCCCAACTTTACTTGATCAAGGAGTTTTTTTTTCTATTTTTTTTTTCTCTCTGGAAGGTAGTATCCTTATTAGGGGCCTTTTTAAAACAAATTACTGAGTATTTCTTACTGTCGAAAAAGACTTGGATATCTCTTGAGCTAATCTTTACAGAGCAATTATTTAACTTTCCAGATTTATGCAGTTGTTGGATGCCGATCTTTCCAAAATGTAGAGTGATGTCTACTTAAAATTAATTTCAAGGTCTTTTCTTTTCTGCTTAATAACTGCAAGAATAGGGGCACATCTTGTTCAAAAAAGAGTCATAAAAACTTTTTTATATGTTTGTTACTTCCAGACTGGACTATTCCAGTTCATTATTAACAGAATGCCCCAACAAGTTTTTTTAAAAACCACAATTGATCCCAAATGCTGCAGCACATGTTGTCACATGAACAAGGACAGAGATATCTTTGTCTCATATTTGCCTCTCTGCAGTGGCTCCCTTTAAAAGTCCTTCCTCTCCTGCATAGCACCAAATGGTCAGCCAGAATTAGCATCTCAGAGCAAAAGCTCTCTGTTTGGATGATGCTTACAGTGAGGACAGTCCTAGGATGTCCTTGTACCAGTCCATACTCATGCTTTTATCAGGCTCAGATTCTCAAAAGACTCTGTGATGCACTTCCCTTCTCTCTCCTTTTCATCCTCTCCATTTGTTTACATCCATGTCCTGTTAATGTTTTTTTTTTTTTTACCAATTTATCATCAAAGTCTTTCTGCCTTTTCATCTCAAGTTCTCATTGATCATGGTTGTGCGTCTGTTGTAAATTCAGATGCTAGGTTTCTCTAAAAATATTTTCAGCTGTAATGTACATGTTAACTACATGTAAAAGCAGGGAGTATCATAGCAATGTCATAACTTTTTTTTCTTCTCTCACCTCCTTCCATCAACCTCTTCTGTATTTTCACCTCTCTAATGATGTCAAATAAGGCTGCTGAGCATGTTTGCATTACCTGGCTCGTAGATTCTGGTTTGGCTGCCATTTAGCCCCACCCCCCACCACCATTGTCCACCATTGGGGTTCAATTTGACCCTGAATATTTTAAATTTTCTCGTCGGGGCAGTGTAGAGGTCCTGTAATGGCTGTGTAAATAAAAAACACTTTCTCACAGAGCTAACTAGCAGCTATTTTTAGCAGCATTTAAAGTAACTTCGGAAAACTCCTTAAATTGAAGCAAGAAGAAGCAGAGCAGCTGAAACACCAACAGCCAGAACATCAAAGGCAACACCAGAAAGCATTCTGTCCATAAAGTATGAACCAGTTTCACTAAAATCCGTGATGTTTGTGTGTGAGACAGTTTGGATATGCACTTTCATCCTACCTGCTCAAGTTACTTGATGCAGAAAGTGTAACTTACACAGAGACACTGTTCAACTGATTGCAGGTCAGTTTACCATCATAATGATTTTGAGGCTGTTGTTTTTGGTTTAATTGTTACGTGATGTTGCTTTGACACGCTGTCCACCACTGACAGTGGCTCATTGGGCTGCTTTGTATTTTATATGCACGCAATGTAGGAAAAATTAAGATGCTTTAAAAAACCCATTAAAAAATGAGGAAGGCACTAACATCGACAATTTCTCTATGCACTTTTCTGAATGACCCCAAGTTATGAAGAGTACCGGGCTTACAATTTAGATCAATTGATAGGAGTACCTTTTAACATCTATGCAACATTTGCATGTAGCAAACAACCCGCTCTACCACCCCTATGGGCATAAAACTGCTTACCAAAGCCTCTTGTTTACATTTTACTGCGGAATCTGGATGCTCTTTGCATCTGCTCAGAGCATATCATCAGCTTATTTATGCAAATATATTTTATACTTATCTTTCTGGTATATACCAATCTAAGTGTATACTGATTGTACAGTTACTTTACAATGAATAACACAACAAATCATATCAATATTTTTATTCTAACTGGAAATTTTACCGCAACTTAAGAGGCCTTTTTCATTTTTATCTAGTCTGAGTTCTGAATGCTTTGAGTGAACATAATGTCAAAGTGCTGTCAGTGTTGAGGCTCTACAGACTCAAAACGTGCAAAAAATTGTGCAGCCAGGATTCAGGACAGAGCTGTAGTCTTTCATTGCTTACTGGGTCCAAAGCGCATCCATTAACTCTTCACATGGATTTAACTCAGCAGTTCTGTTATGTGGACCTCTATTGGCATAAAGTGTGATAAAGAATAATGTTTTTGTTCACCCAAATTTAGCGGTTTAGCGTGATTTTCTCATTGAAATCTGTCTGAACTGTTCCTCTGTCAGCATCTACAATAGAGAAACTCTGAGTGGATAAAAATATTAATATCCTTAACTGGATCACTCAGTTGTTTCCATGGCAATTTTTCTTATTGTCCCAAATTTATTATGGTCACAGCAACAAGCTTTTACAGCAGCAGTGGCGAGTATAGACTATGGATAATGGCCATAAAGATGTGAATATTAAAAGCAAACAAATGCTTGATTGTGAAAATTGAATTACTTCTACAAAGCCAGTGTTTAAATTAAATGACCAGAAGCAACAAAATAGTTTACTATGCAAAACTGAATCTGAACTGATCTGATCTAAATGTACAGAAAACATTAAGAGTTTTAAAAGGATGAATTCAATATTGGGAAATGTGTATTAACATTTTAAAAGAAAAGACTATTTAGTCTGTGTTCGTGTTTTGTGTGTGTGTGAACATGTCTGTGTTGTTCATTTGTGTGATTGTGTGTTGCACTGAGAGTATAAATATAAGGCAAGGGAAAACAAGGAGGAAATGTTTAGCTGTTAATGCGACTTTGCAGCCATTATTTTTCCAAGGAGAACACTTCCTTCTCACATACACACAAATACAGAGCTACAAAACACACACACAGCTCCTTCCAGCTCTGCCCACTTCCTTTGGCCAGTAAAAGTAAGAAGGGGAATAGAAACAACAGAAATTTTAAAAAGCAAACATGTTTTTCTGCCCTCCTTGGAACAATGTCCAGCTGGGGGAAATATTTTTCTTAGTGTAATTAACACTTTGGTCCTAACAGTTTGTAAAATGCACAGATCTGTCTGTTTCACATTATGCACCCAGTTTAGTAATGATAAACAATAAGATTATTTACACAGCACCCCTTGTACTAATTTACACAAATTTGTTACAGTTAACTGTGAAGGGTTGACTTATGCGTCCTCAGAACTGCTCGTAAAATGGAGGTTTATTGATGTTCTGTATGTTCATATTTTCTGTCTGTCTCCACATTCAGCTTTGTAAGGGTAGAGAGTGTTATTTTGCCCCATGGAGGGCCTGAGAGTAGAGAAACATCCACGGGCCATGCATGCGTTCCTCACATTCTGAACTGAAACCACATGCTAGGTTAAGCCCTAATGATATTTGGATGACTTGCATAAAGGGCATCCAACATCCAATCTAGATAAGTGGGCACAGAATCAATAGAAAATAGGAAAAAAGGGCCCTCTCTCCTTCGCCCTGAAGCAGACATTCAATGCATAGCATGAGCTTTACATTACGGATCCGACTACACAGTTTTATGCTTTGTCTTCTCATTGTGACTGGCTGTTTAGTTTGAAATACAACTCTCACTCTTCGTCTCGCTCTCACACACACTCGTACATGAGATATGCACACAGAAAACAACACGCCCTTATTATTACTGGAAAGTCACAACTGACATCCCCCTGCAGGCCGTTACGTGCCAACTGAACAGTCATACCCCAAGCTGGGGCACAAAAATGAAGCCCCCCCTTATTATGCCAGGGGCATTCTTAGGAAAACGTAGTTACATTTCATACAGAGGCAGTGGTCTATCGGTGGTCTATCAGTGGGCACATGTGCTGCTCAGAGCCGCAGTATCAGTCTCTGATAACATGAAGGCACAACCCATTTGTATTTGTACTCCGAAAGACAGAAATAAATGCCTCTTTGGACCACCCTGTTTTGCCTTTTCACTGTGACCACTCTGCTCTATCTGTGTGTGTCTGTGTGTGTGTGCGTGGAGGTCTTTATCTGGTACCCATGACAAGGCTGTGCCTCACCCAAAAATCTAACGAAGTCACGAACATTTGGGTCATTCCAAGAAGTTGTCCTGGTGTCACCCTTGTCACTGAGCGCACAGTTCGCTGCAGCGAGACAGAGAACAAACAGCCAGCGGGGAAATCATAGTTTGACCGCATAATGTAGAGTGTAATTTTACTTCAGAGGAAAAAATAACACCCATGATGATGTGTTTAAATTATAGAAACTGGATTCAAATTCGTACGTGAAGCATTTTTTAGAAAGAACTTAAAAGCTGCAATAACTTATTGTTTGGCCACTTGGGAGAAGCAAAACAGGCTGTAAACCAAACAGTGAAATTCTATAACCTTATAAAGTTGCTTTGGCAAGCCTTTTAGCCAAAAGTTAGCCTGTTTACATATATAGTGGGTTAGTGGGTTCAGAGAGCTAGTTTTAGCTGAAAACAGCAGCCATCTTAGGCTGAAAACAGTGCTGATGAGCCGGTGACACTGGGTGAACACAGTGGAGATTTGGGCCGGAGCTAAAGATGCTCAAATGCTCTGTGCAGCTGAGAAGAACTGCAGGCCTGGGTGATGAGCAGGTTTGTCATCATTAGTGACCCTTTTCACATTACATGTTAATGAGCTGACCATCTTTCATATTAAAATATTGATCAGTGCAGTTCTAAAGGACAGATAGGATCAAATGGATTTCCGCAATAGTTTAACTAGAGCTGGTTTCTGTCAGTAGAAATGAAATGAAAATGGGAAAAACTACTTTGAAAACTACTCATGTATAAGTCAACCTGTGGGCATGTAAGTGTACTTAACATACTCAATCATAAAGTGCAAATTAATGCCATTTGATTAAAAAAGATTAAATATTATAAAAGCAATTTGGCGACTTTCCTTACAAATCCATTTCTTGTGTGGACAGTCTAAAATTGTCACTGGTTCGCCGTGACACACCTGAATAACACATGAGACTGTTACTTGTCAGTAAAGCTTATTGTTTGTGGAAGTATGTGCATCCCCTGTGGCAAAGTGCAGGGTGTACAGTTTCTCGTTGCTCTGTTGTGAGATAATGCAGTCAGAGAGCCCTCACCTAAGGGATGTTGCTGCAACCAGAGCCTCGCTTTTCCTTCATCTAACCTCGTGCACAGACGCAACGGCTCAGCAGACCGCAGGAGCGTAACCTTATCAGCAGGCAAAATAAGTGCTTCTGCTTCGTACCAGGGCTGACAATTAACTGTCATGCAATGACTGGATTTCTCTGATAACTTTCATTTGTTCCTCCTGCACCTCACCACTCGTGCAATCTTGCTCCATGCGTGGCCAGCAAGAGAGATGTGAGCTGAGGTGAGCTTAAATCTCTTCCGACATATTGTACATATATCAGATATATCTTCACACAGGCCTGCTGCATGTGAGCGCCGTGTTTCACAACTCACACCACAACTTTGTGGTGAGGATGTCCAGTAGAAACTACATGATCTTAACTTTTTCTGGCTGACCTCAGTGTCTATTTGAGAGGTCATTGGGTCAATGAGGCCATGCAGGCACATGGACTGACAGACAGTGCCCTCTAGTGGCCGATTGATCATAAGAAATTGTAATGGTATTGAATACCACCAACATGGAAAACTCAAAAAAAAGAAAAATTAGAAGTAAAAAGGCATTTCCGAGTAAAAGAAATAGAGAATATTTACTTGTTGTAAGTCATTTGAACAACATAATGAAGACATTAAGTGGAATAAAATAATTCAGGTTTATCTTTGATGTACCCTGCAATGGGAAAATAAAAATCCTGACCAACCAGTCAAGCAGCACTGTATATTGCAACTGTATCATCTTTAACACAGATGAATGTTCTGGCATATGTACATGGAAACAATTAGCAAAAAAAGTCCAAATCATAAAAAGTGTGTTTTGGTGGGCCATGGCAGCCTCAGGGGAGAGGGGATAGCTCAGGAAAAGCTGTTCGAGGTACTTATTCATAGTCCATGTATTACCAACAGTAGATGGCGATCAGCACACTTCCAGTTTAGGAAAGCAGCAGAGGTAAAACTGTTTAAGACCCTCTTTAAATAAATTTGACATAATAAATAACAATAAAACTCAATATCAATTGACAAATTGTACAGCATATTTGAAAATTTCAGCACCTTATCTTGCCACAAAACTACCCCTTTTCAACTGAAAACTTTTACCTCAAACAACACTGGGGTTTGCATATTGTTTACATACTCAGAGAATTCTCATTTCTAGTTTTCAGAATGAAAATGGAAAAGCTTGTTTTCACATATGTAGATGTTTCTCCTTGTTCACTGCAATAATGTACAATTACTCTTATTTTTTTAGCTTTATAAAGCATATATCTGTACAGTTTATTGTCCTTGTAAATTTCCGTTTACTGTTATGTTATTTTTCTTACATTTTTTTTAAATAACATTTTACAAAGTATACCTTATATTTTGTATTTTTACATATACATGAAGCACCTTAAACATAATTTACCATGGGATAAATGAAGTCCTCATCTTAAACTGTGCTGCTTTTAAAATGGTGATTCATGCATGCAAGTTTGAGTGTCTGTCTATTAGGAATTAAATGCTTTTATCTATCTAGTCACAATAGGATAGACATTTTAAGGTGGAAATAGAAATTGTTGTAGTATGGCTCCACCGTGTCTGCTACGGAGAGCTGAATCTGCATGCTACAGCACACTTGATCACAATTCGCTCACAACTGGTGTTGTTGGTGTAACCTACTTGGAAATGTTCCTGTGTAACTGAACATATTGATTTCTTACATTATGCAGTAGTGTATAGACAGCTATCAAACACAACAAACAGCATTTTCTCTGGCAGGTCCCACAATAGACAAAAAAATGTGCGGACTGAGTTATCATATTTTCAGACTAAATATAATTTAAAGATGAACCGCAAATACATAAACAAAACACAGACGCCAGCTTCTATGTACAACTGTTTATTTTTGATTTGCAAAACATCTGACAAAAATAACATTACATAAACACCAATTTATAATAGAAAAAAGATCTTTGAAAAAAATGAGACAAAAGATAAATTGCAATTACATTAGAATTTAAGTGACTTTTTTGATAATTGGAGCCATATCATGCTGACCTACACAGGCAGTTTATGGCAAGTAGATTCATCAGTATGCATGTGTTACAAACATTACATTAAGTGCTTTTGTTGGTTCAGGCATTTTAATTGAATGTGGCATGATTTGGATTCACAATGCAGGGTGAGAATTCAATGCCAAATTCAAATCTACTCCTTAAAGGAAAAAAAAATAAAATCAATACACATGGCTGACAGAGTACTATGTAAGAGGCCAATCTCATACTCAGACAACCTTCCCACTCACATGAAGCTGGGGAACATCTGAAGCCAGCTTCATTACAACCCTCCCCTGCATTCAAAGGGTCACATTATGGCACACAGCTCAGGGTAGATGTGACCATGGCGACATTGTTCCTCCTTGTATTCACTGTTCAATAAAAACTATCTCATTTCATTCAGTGTTTACCTGAAGCAGTTTGACATGAATACAAAAAAAAAGGAAAACTTGGTTGAAATTCACCAAATGTGACTAGTTGCTCAGTTAATGATACTTGGATATGAAAGAATTTTTAAAAATTTGTCCCAATAAGCACAACAAAGTTGCGTACTTTTCTAAAGACACAGTTTTCCAATGAGGCTTGTCTCGCCACTGGGGGTCGACACTTTGGACGTTGCCTGCATTATGTAGTGTCGATAACACACGACTTGGTAACACTCGAGATAAAAAGCAGCATTGCATGTATACTGAGGATTTCACGTCTCCTAATTCCCCTTGTTAAACCAAATCGTTGGCAGGGAATGATGAAGGTGCGGGAGCAGACTTTAGGACAGAAGGAGAGGTGTAGACAGAGAGGGGATGAGGAAATGGCAGAACAGAGGGACAAGGTAATAGGATGGCGTACTATAGAGCAAAGACCATGCCAACAGTACCAAGGAGCGCAAGAACACCTCTCTTTTCTCCTACTGCCGCAAAGTCTTTTCAGGTTGTTCCTTCTTTTCAACTGCATCCACTCCACAAAAGTCTCCCCTTCAATTTGCCCTTTAGAACTATACAGGATAAGGAGGGTATCAGCAACATGGCAACAAGATTAAAGGTGCAGTAAGCGATTCTGGAGAAAGATAGTAGATTGATGAGTCTCATTCCCACTATCACTAAATACTCCTAAGTGTCAGTATCAGACAAACTGGGAATAAGACTCCATCAGCTATCTGCAATGACCCGTGATTGGCCAAAGTCTCCCGTCAGGAGCTAGATTTTTCTAAAGCATGAAAATAGAGCCAAGAGGAGGTGCAGGAGTCAAGTTTTCTCTCAGACTGCTTGTGTTAAAAATATGCTGAAAGGTTATTACAAAACTTTTGCCCAATGACACCAAATATAAACTGCCTACCACAACTTTAGCTGTATCTGTTGCTGAAATTTACCAAGATATCCCCAAGGATAGAGCGAAAGATGCAGAGAAGGATGTCTTTATTTCCGGAGTAAATGGAGCCTCACCCTTGCCAGTCTGAGCCCTGTTGGTCAGAGTGCAGGCACTATATTGAAAACACTCCTGGTATTTTGTGCGTAAAAATAAAAAGGCAATGCTAAGTCTGAGAAGAAAACAAAACTGTACAAAAAAATGAATGACTTCATTAGCTGGAGTCTCCCAAATCTGTGAGATATCTCTGAGGTAATCATTTAAGTATGACTCATTAGACAGCAATAAATACCAACATGAATACAAATATTACAAAAGTAAAAACAGAGGCAAATGCTTAATGCTAAAGCAAAATCTGAGCTAAAAGAGGTAGGTTTTTTAGGTAGATTATGGTGTACATCCATTGTGGACACTCCTTTTTGTAAGAACTACATTAAGTTGACTCCATTACAATCCCTGTCCTACTGGAAGAAACAAAAAATAAAAATAAAAAAAGAAAGACTTGAGAGCCTTTGCATGAGAGATGGCCTACTGATTTCTATGAATGATAGTATACATGGTTTTACAGACAGGATTTGTAATGGCAACAGTTATACAAAAACTTCAAAAATGTCTACTAACATGATATCCTGTAAAGCTTGCTGGTGATAGTGTACCATAAGTTGTATATTGCAGGCATTGTTACTGTGTTATGTCGCCAATCTCGAGGAAATCCCACCAAAGATGGACTCATCTAATTCATGCTGAGATTTCCATTGACGTATGGTTTTTAAGTTCCAGTATTTCAACAACCACAATGCAGTGTTAAAAACTTACGGATTTCGGATACGGAGCAGACTGCCATGGTGAAAACCAAACAGGAAACTCTAGGGAAGCACCATGTTTAGATTTGCCTGTATTTGCATGTTCTGTGCAGTATGATGGGTGAGGATTTCAAAGGCAAAAAGGTCCCGGAGCAACATTTAATCATATGTTCAGTCATTGAAGGGAAACAGGGGGTTCCCTTATTGTAATAAAAAGTAAGTAAGAATTCCCCGTGCGCTTTATGGTACTGACCGAAAAATTTACTCATTCAATTAGCGGTTACATGATACATCCTCAAGACTCTTCCTGTTCAGTTTTCAAATCCCCAAGAGCAACTCCTCTTTTACCCTGTTCTTGAGTGGAGGGAACTCTCCCCGTGGCACTTACATGTTCACCAAACCTCCCACTGTATTAAACATACACAAATCAACACTGCATCTCTATCTCAAAAAACAAAGTAGAACAAAATCAAACCCATATCTACATACAGAAGTATGTATTCAGAGAAAATCAACATGGAGACTTTTCAAAACTTCAAAAGTCAGTGTTTCAGTAACCAAGCACATCATACCCCTCATCAAACTGACATACTATACATATGAGTGGTACTGCCTAAAGACACTCAAGCCTCAACTTCGTGAAGTCCAATCACAGCAGGGAGATTTGTGGGACACATGGAATTATATATAGAATTATGTACACTAAATAATCCCAATGATTTCCATTAAGAAAACCAACCTTATCATGATTACGTGAATATGGAATCATCCAAAAACGATTTAACTATCCGTGCTATGCAGACCATCTAAATGTCCATCCCCGACTGTCAGCTTTGCAGAGTGTCACAGTGACTGGAGAGGAGTTGGAATAAAGCCACAGTGACGAAGAATGGACTTTAAATCCAATGGTAAGTTTAAAAAAAAACAAAAAAAACAAAATCCCATGTGGGCTGAACGAAATTAAAGCAACAACCATCACAACTTTTCACAAAGCGGTTGGGAGATCATGTTCGGCTCAACATCAATCATATGCTCTCTCTCTCTCTCTCTCTCACCATCTTCCTGTAAGATCACAGACCAAGTCTGGTCTGCTGAGATGAAGGAAGCACTTGGTCTGATATAAGAGGCCCATATGGCCAATCACAGGAACAGTTTTTATAAATGTCTTCTGTCACAGCAAATAGAAGACAAAAAAAAACTTTGAGATTTTCATCTCTGTAGATTATTTCCTTGCCAAATTGCCTTGATCTGAACTTGACAGGAATTTGACTCTTTGGGGAATTGTCTTGATATATAACATGTCATCTTGTGTATATTTTACCATAATCCCACAGGCATCAAGCCATACATTACTGGTCTTCTGGCAGTTTGGTTTATAAGCCATTAGATGCTGTCTGATGAAGCATAAGCCAAGGATGACAGCAGAGAGAAGGCATATGAGTTCTTATCATATACAAACTTATCTTCCAAGAAGCCATGGATATAATAGTATATGAGTTTAGGAGGATTATATAATGAAAATATCCATGGCTCTGGAGTCATCATTTCGGTGTACTGTAAAGTATCAGGTGTATAACTAGCTTGGTGATCTATATGGCTTATATCAGAGAGCAGCAGAGTATGTGTAGCTTGTCCTCTTTGTGAAAATTAACCTTGGAAATTAGGCAAATACATCAACCCACCACTAAACAAATAATAACATGACTAAGTCAAATACACAAGCAATCCCTCTTTAAGCCAATCCTAATTCATTCTTTGGGGGGGGGGGGCCGGCGGAGGGGGGGGGGGGGGGGGGGATGGGCGGGGGGT
>JAQNCA010000014.1:17906513-17931005 GCA_029783725.1 Acanthurus tractus
ATACTGTATATCAATACATAGGCTTGAGTAAAAGGTGGTATAACAGTGCTTAGGATACATGTGGTAGTAATTAACTATTTACAGGGAAAATAAACAATTAAACAAAAGAGAAGAATGATGAAAAAAACGATTTTAAAAGAGAGTAGCAAGCCATAATGCAGGCTTGGTTTGATTGACAGTTAGCAGTGTAAAAGTAGCTAACACATTTAGTGGCTAATTCTCACCTCAAAACCAGAAACCCCAAAGTCCCATCAAAACCTTACTATAATTACAGACTATGAGACTATGTTCTGTACTCCGCAGTAAATCTAAGCAATGACATTTTCCTTCATAGACTGTGAGGCTAGTCAGACAACCTGCTAGCATGTCGAGTGGCTGCATGTGTGAAACAAGCCATGGAGCAGCAAGGTTATTTTTAGGTACTGGAAGCTTTTTTGAGAAAGTAGTTGACCATACCTTTGGTGAAAGGTGAAAGGCATGTCTTTGATTTGTATGCACAATCATATGCATACGCTGCCTTGGAGAGAAGCAGATGAAAAAAAAACAACAAAAAAGACATCTGAAACATCAAAAAAAAATTCAAGGTAATGTGCAGGCACTGCTTTTGCACAGACAAACTGAAATGTCATGTCATTCGTACTGTATCTAAAATGTTGGTGTAAAAGTGACTGTTTCACGTAGGTGATGTAAATATAAAAACAACCCCAGTAAAACCAAGAGGTAGCTCAACTGAATGGCTAAATGAATAACTGAGTATGTTTGTGTGTTGGTGTGTTCACATCATGTTCACACACAAAATGTCCAGGCATTTGAAGCAGCTGTTGGTTGATTTAAATACAGACAAAACACTGTATATAGGCAGAAGTTGTGAGTATAATTTATAATATGTGACGTTTCCTTGTTTACCGCTTCTCCTTAATATCTGCTTGCTCTCCATACACACTTGGCCTTTATGCTGAGATAGACTTCTTTAGACAAGACACACACAGAAAACCACATCAACCACATGCACACAGACAGACAGAGACACACAGACACACACACTCCTTTCTCTTACACTTGCTTCACTCCACACCTCCATTCAGTCCATCCAGCACATCCCTAGCACTCTTCCTCCATTTCTGTCTCCAGCTCCCTCTTCACTTCTCAGATTCAAAGGCAGCCTCTAGGACACCTCGCTGCCGAACACCTCCAACACCAGCGGGGTGAGCTGCATGCTGTGCTCCGGCTGGAAGGAGAGTGAGCGGTACTGTTTGGAGTGCTCCTCGTTCAGGCTGCGCAAGTCGGCCAGCTTCTGGATCATCTTGGCATAGAGCAGTCGTCCTCCTGGGTGGTGAAGCTGGATGTAGGCCTGCAGGGTCTCTGACAGTCGGTCCTGGAGCGCTTCAATGCGTGCGTGATCCTGCACCCCTGGGCGGTCTGCCACAAAAGGGAGGAGAGTCTTAAGAGATGTATGGTTGTTATGCAAGTCAAAAAGTGACACAAAATAACTGTTACAATTAATTTGGTGGGAAAACTGTGTACTACAATGAATTTATTGTGAAAATATTTTGTGTCACAGTAATCATGTTGAAGTCCACTTGTCAACATGAAATTATAGGATCTTTGTTTTTGTTTTTCTACTGTTCAGGTCAGGTGGTTTGCTAATTTTAGATCAGGGCGAGCACATTTATGCATTGTTAATGAAGTGCCTCACACACAAAGGAATGCAAATATCCACTTACATGCTTGCTTGCTTGCATAACTATACATGCATAATATATGCACTGTATCTTCTTCAAATGCATACAGTTCACACGAATGTGTGTTCAGAATAAGGCTACTGCTCACACCCTTCAAGTATCTTATGCACACATGCAACTCAATGTGACTTTTGTTAAATGAAAGATAACAACATTGAATTACAGTATGTTTTTTGCCACCATTAAATACATTAAAAAATATTCTCTATTGGGGGAAAAAAGGAGCAAACAAGATCAGTTTTGAACAATTTTTTAACGATACTCCACGTTACTGCCTCTACACAGTCAGTCCCTTGGTACCTGGAGAAAGCAAGCAGATGGCCATGAGCAGCACATGTTCCTCCTCTCGCAGGTTGAGCTTCTTCAAGCCCACCTGGAACTTCACCAGCGGCTCCAACAGCTCCAGAGTGTGGCCCGCTATGAAGGATGCAACACATCGTTACTGTCTGTGCAGTACATTGAGCCAGCTCCATGCTATATCACAGAGGAAAGGCCCTCTGGGGAACATTACTATCCCTCGTACCCATGAATATTTCATTTTGCCTGGTTGAATCATCTCTTGAGAGGGTTTTTTTCCTTTGCATGCTGTGTGTTCTCATGTTGGATTGCTTAGAACTAATAGCAGAGAATTTCTTTTAATCAGCAAATTTGAATTAAGATCAGTGTATGAAAAGGCTTTTTCTCATAGTTTTTTTTAATTATAGATGACTAAATAAGAAGTCTTACAAATACTGATCAGATGTTTATTACTGATTATCATGACTGTGCCTCCATTTCCTTTTTTATATGGAGTTGTGATTATGACTTCATTGCTTTCTGACCATTGCTAAATTATGCCTGTAGCACTGACTATGTTAATGCCACAGGTTATTTTTTCCAAATTAATAAATCAGTATTGGTCACAATTAAATACAAAAATTAAACACTGATACATTTTGAAATTGTGTTTCAAAAAACAGCTGTTTTAAAAGAAATTCTCTGGAAAAACATGGATACTTAACTTAATGAAGTTTTGAAAGCAATCATTTGTCCAGAGACTTGAGTGCAGAAACACGGGTTTTGCATTGGACACTTTTAGCATGCACAACAGTAACTCTAACTGTCATGTACATAAAAATATTTTTTATGAACCGCTACAGTGAACAAAAGGGCAGAATGGATGAACATTCCCATGTGGAAGAGAGCAAAACTTCTTTTTTTTTGTCTTGAACTAAACTTGATTTCTATTGATTACTGCACGTTAGAACACATCTGCATTCAAGTCATGTTTGTGTCAATTATTCAGTGAGAGCTGCTTCTCCTGGTCCAGACAGTGGTTGTTTTGTGTGGTGAGCAGGTCAGGAGTGACATTCTTGGGTTGATCCCATAGAGAAGGATCTTGTTTGAAAGTCAAATGAAAGCCATGCCCACAGGCACTTCTGCTGATATGTTAGACTGGTTTTTCAGAGAAAAAAAGCGTGCTTTAGCATCCTTTTCCTATGGGTGTGCAAAAAGGTTGCTGCCAGTAACCTTATCTTTACTCCCATGCTAACGATCTGCTTACCTCTTTAATGCCAAGCTGCTTCCTTCAAGGCTTTCCAGAAGTGTTAATATGTAACATACACGTCTTTTCTTTGCTGTGCACTCACACGCACAGTTCTGAAACTCAGCTTGTCTTCAGAACAGTCAAACTGTACACGTGGCAGCACTTAGACTCACCTTTGGTGACATCACTGATCTGGTATTTGAAGTCAGGCCCACCACAGCTCCAGGACATGTCTTCCAGGTTGAAGCTCTGATTTGAGCGCAGCATGATCACCTCAATGGCACTAGACTTGAGCAGAGCAATCTGATCCTCTGCAGTCAGCTCCCTGCAGGAAGAGATGCCGCTGAAATTAGTGAACCACAAATAGTAAAGTGTTGAACTTTACTTAAGTGTTGAGTGTCGTCTTCAAATAACATTTATTATGCCACGTTGGCCATGTTTAAATTTATAGGAGGCATAAATAAAGCCACAGGTAAACCACTGGTTAAAAAAATAAATAAATAAATAAATAAACCAAGAACCTGCCTTATCTGCAAATTTGTATGTTAGCTGAATAACTTATTTCAAGGGATTCACATATTAATAGTTTAATGACTACGTTGCACAAGGTCAGTCAGAGTCTTTAAAATGTAGGAAGAGAGAACAACGTTGTTTTACTTTCTTCAGCTGTGATGGGTCCCTGTGTATTGATGATTCATGCAATAAATACAAACCAAATCCCAGTTAAATCCTGCATCTAGTAACATCTAGTTATGTTATCAAGTGCCTTTAAATGTTTATAAAAATGAAGCTACTAAACTGGCAGGAGACATGAGCTAAAACCTGCAGATCTTCAGGGGAAGCCTGGGGTGTTTTTCAGGGCTTAGGCATTAGATCATAAGTGGACAAACATTCCAAAGGTAATCCGACCACGTCCATCACTCGCTGCGAGTGGGAACAGCAACTTTCAGGAAATACAGGCTCTGACTCGTTTTAGCCATGACTTTGAGGCGACCCCTGGGACATGGAGTGTTGGTCCCTGTCAACATACCAAGAGACAAACATGCTAAAAGCCAACAGTTGCCATGAGTGGGAGGTAGAAAAAAAAACAATGGAAAGGCTTTGGCCTCGTCTGTCATTTAGCCTTTTCAGTCAAAAATAATGAGCTGGCTCCAGTCTCTCACAGACAACTTATTCTATCTACTGTATTTTCTAAGTTATGCATATACATAAAGGACAAACAGGTAACTGCAGTACAGTGTGTCTTCTTTTACAGTTAGGCAATAACCTCCTTACATACTTAAGAGGCTGAACTTCACACTAACAACATGGCCGTGGCAAATGTGTAACCTCACCCTGTTAAGGAACAACACAACATAAAAAGATTTTCCACAACGTGTCAGCTATCTGTAATATACAGTCTATCAGTAGTCTCCGGCCTTTAGACCGCAGCATTCTCTGTGGCACAACGTCCACAGATCGGGCAGGAAAACAAATAGGTGTACAAAGTCTTCAACATGAATTTAGGTAAAAAGTCACTCAAAGACTTGCAAATACAAACAAACGAGGAGGGGTTTTGTAAATTCTGTACACGTTGTTTTGGCAAAGTCTTTATTTTGCCACATCAAAGAAAATCAGATCAACAGAATGTCCTGACTTTGAATCTCAGAAAATTTGTACCTTCTCCTTTATCTCGAGGTCAAAGTGGTAAGCAAAGACTCAACTGGCAACATGTCAAGGCATGCTAACCAATATGTTTTGTTGACATTTTTTATTGTTCGCAGTGAATTGAGTGAGATAATTTTTGCCAGCCTAGAGGCCTTGGAGTCAATTCTGCAGAAAAGGCGTCTCTGTTTTCTTGCTTAGGTCAGTAACTAACAACTAATGCAGTGATAGAGTCAAAATTATGTCAGACGGATGGAAAGTTACTCTTTACACAAACACGCACCTGAATCCAGGGATCATCTTGGCAAAGCCGATGACCTTCTGAATGCTGTAGGAGACCAGGTCAGCCAGGTGGGGCAGCATAGAGAAGCTGGAGCCCTCCTCCTCGCTGGAGTCAGGGCTGCTGCCCTGCTCATGGTACATCATCAGCAGGTTGTTGAAGTTCATTTTGGTGTCTACTGACTCTGCAGTGAGCAAGATGAAGACAGCAGAGCAGAGAGGAAGAAAGACAAGAGAGCGGAAGAAGAAAGTAGAAAAGAAAGAAGAGACAAGTAGTCATATGACAAAGCATGTCACACTTTCTCCTCCATTGACAGACACAGAGAGACAAACACTTGTTGACTGAAAGGATCATTTCAAGGTTGAGATGAGATAAGATAAATTCAATGACAGCTACGACAACGTGAAGCACGCAGAACCAGCTCGGGTTGTTTTGAGGCATTCATCCCTGCTGAGTGTTGGCGGTAGGCCATGTGACCTCGTCCCTCACTGTGTTCACTCCATTAGTGATGGAAGCATTAATGAACTGATGTTTACTAGCAGGAGTCAGGTGTCTGAGGGGGGGTGGGTTATTCACAGAATTTCCACTGAATTCTCAGTACAGGAGTGAAACAGACCTTTTCAGCCCACATGCAAACAGCTTAGCTGGAAAAAAATACCCCATCTTAGTGGAGTATTAACTCTTTTGTTTTTTCTCTTGGCATGTCTGTCAATTGTGTGAAACGGATACACTTTTATTTGAAGTTAATATGTCGGTAATAAATCTAGTAAGGTGAAACAGCCTTCTTCCTTGTCTTAGTCAGAGATGTCTTACAGCATAACCCCCCAAAAGGTGACGGAGCAGGATAAACTAGTTTAATTGTAACTCTAGACAGTCACTGTTTCCACTTGATTTTAAATAAAGCCTCACAGTGTGTGTCTCTTACCTGGAGAGTGACTGAAGGAGTCAGAGGAGGCATCAGATAGAGAGTGGAGAGAGGCAGCTCTGCTGGCGCTACGCGTCACTGGGCCGTCGCGCACAGGAGGCTACACAGGAGGAAAGGGCACATATAAAGACCCCGCAGGATTCTTAAATAAGTCCAGCTACTAAAAATAAAGGCCATCATGATACACCATTTGGTGGAAATCATTGATGGGAAGGTTTTCCTCAAATGCTTTACATTCACGCCAAAAAAGTCTTTCACAATTTCACTTACAGACAGATGATCAATTAGAGTTCATATTCTGATTCTTATTAAGATATACAGAATATGTACTACTCCTATATATCTGCTGAAAAATGGGATTCATTTAAAGGACCTGAGTATGGCTCCATGTGTGTGTTTTTGTAGGGATGGAAATCTGTTAGAGAACAGACATCAGCCCCACAGGTTAGATGTCTGAAAGGGCAGAGGTGTTTGAGGGTAAATTCATCACAAATGTTTCCAGGCGAAATGCACCACCGGGTGTGAAACTTGTGGGTAAACACACTAAAACATGACTGTTGTTGACATGAAACGCAGTAAAACTAGGGCAAAAAGAAGTTCTTGTATTAGGAGCATTACTGTCCCATTTGACAGGGAGAGATTTCATCCACTAACCCTTGTAATTCTGTTCTGAGGGGCAAAGGGGCACTTGAAAGCAAGGGGTAGAGGTAAAGAAAAGAAAAGCAACTGGGCTTAAAATGCTGTAAGCTTGCTGGTTATGTCACAAAAGGTTAATGTAAAATCCCTGTCTCTGCCACATTTGAAGTAACAAAGTCTAAAGCTGAACAATTGTGGATCGTAATCTAATAGAACTGCAACTGTTCCATTACTTTTATCACATAACATAACAACGTCAGCTGTACATTTCTGTTTGAAGTCTTTTCAGGCCATGAAATCTGTGTTTTTATCTTTGAATAGCAAACTGAAATAAGGCTCACTGCCAAACTATGATATGGTGATGAGAGTAATTGCTAAAGAGATTAACTGCATGGAGACACTAACCCTGAAGCGGCAGAAATCAGAGTAAGAGTCGTCATATGTTTTGTGGTGTGCCTCCACCAGCGTGGCGATGACCTGACTCTGTTCTTCGGTTAGCCGGGGCCGCCGCGCCTCCCTCTCTGCTTCGCGCTGCGCCTCCTCATCCTTCCTCCGTTGAATCAGATCTTTCTTCCTCTGCACTTCCTCGTCTGTCAGAATGACTGAGGGCGCGAAGATAAAGAGACAAAGAGGGGGAGTGTTACAATTGTATACACACACATAGAGGAAAAATAAACTAAACATGCATGAAGAATACAGTTCTTACACAAGAACAATACAGGTGCAGAAACCTCAGGGCCATGAGTTGGGCAGCAATGAGTTTCAGACAAAGGATATACTACAACCAAAACAGAGTGAAGGTACACCACCTTTAAAAGCTTTTCAGTATGTTCTTGTGTTTCACATTGCAATGACAGCTATGAGCAGTGTAGTGTTGGGTGGTTCAGATGGGGTCGGAGGGGGGGGTGTTGTTATTCTCTAGAGGAAGAGAATGGGAGGGAACGGGTCCATATGGAGACCCCTGCTGCACTGAACAACTGAATGCATTGTCTTTGTTCTGTTCGCTCCTTGTTGTTCTAGCCACTGAATTAGCTCACAGAGACACAGAGAGAGAGAGAGAGAGGGAGAGCTGGGTCTCTCTCAACATGCGGCTGTTTTTGTAACAGCAATGCCACTGGCTCCTGTTCACGTACAGTAAATCTTAGCGCTGGTGCCACTGCTCTTGTGGCATTCCCACCAACGCTCTGGGGACAGAACGTTCGGCTGGAAGTCAGAGGACTTTGCTTAAAAAAGGGCCTGCGGACAATATCCGGATATCAGGAGAAAACAAGAAGAAAATGTACCTGCTATTTACAGACCATAAATAAACAAGGCTGTTTGGAAAGAAGAGGCCTCTCTAGATTGTACATAACAGCAGGTGTTTAAACTTCAGATGGAGTTTACTTTCTGTATACAATGTGGGGAGGCTCCGCTAGTTCACATAGAACATGTAAACACTCTAATGGGGGCAAAGACCCAGAGATAATTCACCTCAGTCCAAATATTACATAATATATACAAGAGGGACAGTATGCCCCAAAAACTGCAAACAGCAGTTGTGTAAATTTTTTACTATTTTTTACTCTACTGAAAAAAGTGGATCAACAAGAAAATTGGATTAAATGTCATTCACGTATAGTAGCTGTTTGTATTTATAAAACCTATTACATTTTATATTCTTATTTGCTCATATGGGATGAGGTACTGGTTGAGAGTCCAGGTAACAGTTTTGATCCATATTTAACAGTATTAAGCAACCACAAAAACCTTTTCTCCGATTATCCTATCCTAGTTTTTAAAACTTTTTAACATATTAATATACCGCAAACTAGAATGGACCCTAACAGCTCCTACACTCCTTTACAATTAAAATTCATGCAGTGAATTTGAGGATTTAAGGTGAAAGAATTGCCCTGAAGACATATGGGTCAACTGTCATACTTACACTCTTTCATCATGCCAATGTCCACGCAGCGTTTGAGCCGGCATGCCTGGCAGTGGCGCCTGTTGTCCTTGGTGATGGTGCAACTGCCATTAAAGGGACACGTGAAGGCGGCCTTGCGCTTCATACTGCGCCTGAATAAATTGTGTACAAGTTACAGTCTGTTGAAATACACAGATATATCAGCTTATAAAAACAATCTTTTCAAAGAATTCACTGACGTTATTAAAAGTTTAGTTAAGGTTCTATGTGTGTGTCTGACTATGGTATATTGATAATGGAGCCCTGTGTGAAAATTTTGATTTAAAATATAAACTTTGTAGCACGTATGCAAGGGTCTTGCACACGCAATCATGGTAGAACTGGATAAACATTTTTGCCCTTGAAGTCTGAGGCTGAGTAGAACAGCAAAAATATGGATGAGTGCCAAGGAATCCAGGGGTAAAGGAGACGAGTATTGCCAAACGGTGACGCAAAGCATAATGATTTAGTCAGTGATTGGCATGTACAGTATGTATGGACAATTATATACACAGATAAGCATGCTTGGTGAGAGTTCAAACAAGGGCCGGCTGAGAGGAGAGGAAGGAGATTATCAAAACATCCTCCTTTTTCATCCTCTCCCCTAAAATATCAACATCGCCAAGAGGAACATGCGACAACCGGCGGACACATCAAACACACGCAAGCTCTAAAAGAAAAAAAATAAATAAAAAGAAATTGTGACTTGCTCTAGTTTTGTCTTTGGTTAAAGTGTAAGCTTGTGTATATCAATAAACAAGCAGCAGCCGCGGCATCATCTATAGGACCAAGCTCATTCGTATTCTCTACCTGCTGCTAGGCATTAGTGTGAACTCCAATGTTGTCAGTGGTGTGTGCGTCTTCTTATGTAACTGTGGGTGGTAATTATGTTTAATGTGTGTGAGTGTATGTCTGTGTGGGTGGTCTATACGTATGGAAGTCCGGGACTATGTTTGTATGCTAATGCGTGCATGTGTCGATAAGTTGATGAACATACATCTTTTTGTTTTCAACAGGCTGATACAAGCTATTCTGCAATAAAAGGCCTGATTCATGTGCATGCATATCATGTTCTTGCACTTGTGTCTGCTTTAGAGCATGCCTTTTTACTCACATGCATTTACGTACCTGAAAAAACCTTTGCAGCCCTCACAGGTCATGGCGTTGAAGTGGAAGCCGGTGGCTTTATCACCGCACACGCCGCAGATCCGCGGCACGTTCCTATCAAATTCATCAGGGGCCAGAGTGGACGTACTCACAACCGTGGACTCCATTACTAAACAAACAGAGGGCACAGAGAGAATATAATAAGTAGGAGGAATAAAGGTACATAAAATCGGCTCCTGGTAATACAAACTGTTCATTTCCTCAGTATCTTTGCTGTCAATCAGCACAAAATAAGAACAAACGAGAAAAAACATTGATCCAGCTGCCAACTTTGAACATATGAAGCAAATTTAAAAATATTTTTCTTAGTTATAATTTTTTCTGTCTTGCACTCCACAAGATATGTGACAATAAAAGGAATAGTGCTTCAACTGTCATCTGTTTTTTCTTACAAACTTACAATAAAAACCCTACACTAGGTGAGACACATCTCTTTCCACATGTCTCCATACCAACCAAACAGTGTCCCTTCCATCAGGACAAACTTAAGTCCCAAGTCTACTCTGTGGAGTTGAACTCGACTCCAGTGTTTTGGTCCTGGGGCGAGGAACGGGAGCCATTTGAATAAAGTGGAAAAACCCTTGTTCCACTCCAAAATGCTGGATCTGGGTTACATTTGATTACATAGTGCTCAGAGTATCTATTTCACTTAACAGCCTCGTGAGAGGGAGGGGGAAAAAAAGGCATGTCACCGCAAGGCTAGCATCCTCATAAACAAACAATCACTGTCCTTTTTCACAAAGCTCCTTTCTTATTCTTTCCTTTGCTTCCACTGCAGAGGAAAAGCAAAGCAAATGATGGAAGGGGATGGAGGGCCAAGAGAGGGGAGGGGAGGGTAACTAAACCGATACAAACCTCAGTAGCCGAAGAGGTACAGGCCCCGCTGAATAATTTAAAATGTTTTGACAAATCACTTTATCACTCATGTCTAATTAAAATTACGCAAGTCCAACTGCAAGTCTAATTTTCTCTTCTGAATGCAACACCTGTATTCTTGTTTCCACTGTAATTCTATTTAGTACAATAGTGAATAAACAGTGTGTCTTTTGTCCACATTCTATTCCTGAACACTTTTAATAGTGGGACACTTAGTCCTTATTAAAACAGAGATTTATAAGAGCAAAGGAAACAGCAGATCTAGTCATTGCCTTACTGCTGCAGGCATTATTGACAGCAGTGACTTGAGTTTCTACTGTACATTGACGTCTTTACCACATGCTTCAACCCGGTACATCTGACACAATGACTGTTACAGTAGAGCGAGACGGTAAATATGCACATGACTGGAAGTAGGAGCAACTGACAGAAACTATTTGTGGAGGGGATTCAGCAGACATCTTGAACTGAATTCAGTTAAAAACAGACCACAGACTCAAAGGTTGAGGGGAAAAGCTTCAATACTGAGCTACTGAAACAGATGATGTAAAAAAAAAACAAAAAAAAACAACCTCAAAGCAGAGCAGTCATTTCTCATAATATACAGAAGGAAAAAAAGATGTATTGAGTTAAATCTACAATGTTAAGTTTAACAAATATGATATTCATTTTGGACTCAAAATAACATTTACATTTACCGCACTTATGCAAAGTGACAGTGTAAGTTTCTTTGGGCAGTATTTTGATTTTGTCACAACAACTAACTAGCCTCCAGTGACAGAATAGACAAGGGTGTGTTTCCTTTCTTTGGTTTTCTCTCAAAGTCTCATTACACAACTTGTTTCTTTCTCTCATTTACCTTCTTAAACATCCCTTCAGCACAGATAAAGCACACAAGTCAAGTCAAAGGCTCTTTAAAATGACATAGGGGGCTACAAAAGCTGCACTAATCATCAATCATACTAAATCAATTTCACAGTGACAGTTTTACAATAAAGTTTTATCCATGGACACATCAGGATAAGGCCTCCAAGCTGTTTACTATACGATAACATTTGCCACTCAGGTGATGTAATACTGAATAGGCACAGGTCACACTCCATGTGGCCTAAATAAAGTGAGTAACCCTGCTGGCTAGGACTCTGAGACTCTGTTTCGAGTTTGAATAAAAGCAGCAAAAATGAACCTCAACACATTTAAACGTAGACAGGATATTCCATTTATAGATATAAAGTTTTGTTGCATTTAGAGTTTAGAAATGTAGGTTTATTTAAGTCTTTTTAGGTTTTGCATCCTGTTCTCTAAATCTTCTTTGACATGTAAAAAAAAAATTCTTCATTTAATAATATTGATTACTTAATGGAGGTGCCCCATAAACACATAAATCATGGTTAGGTAATATTAAATATAAAAATGAAACCTTCTGGACTCCTGATGTTTGGAGAAGTGACATATTATCAACAAACAGTGGAACTACGACCCAGCAGAAAGCTGATGTGTACATTGCCGGTTTAATTGTATAATTAGTCCTTTTGGCAGGCCTAACTTAAAAGCTACAAAATCTTAATTATTATCATGTAATGAAATGTTACACAACAGTTGCCAATATAAATGGCACAGCTTTTCATATATTATGTAAAACACAAAATCTGTTCTACTACATAAAGGCAAACTAATCCCAGCAGGCAGTCACACTCATCGCTCACTGTGAACCAATGTAAAAAAAATACCCATTTGCATTACTATATCACTGTCTGATCAGTGAAATCAGTCCTCAGTGATTGCATTCAACCTTGGAAGCCCATTATACTACATGCACAGTGTTATTGAGAGAGCGCTAAATAATGCAGCAGGTTATTAGTCGAGATGTGTACTCCTTCCAGTCTCAGGCACACAAAGCAAGGGGACAGGGTTTTAGCTTTAGGCTTCCACTGAATGTTTCTCTCTTGAGAGACACTAATATTGCATGTACAGTGTTCCACAGCACTGATAAAATCTGCCATTGCAGTAATAATGCAAAATATTACTCATGTGTTACACTGGCACAGAGTCAAAAGATAAAACTGTAACAAATGTGATTTCTGATTAGTTTATAGGGTTGACCCCTGCTCCACTACCAGCAACCAAGTATGGTATTTTTTTTGCCCTGACAGCTGGCTAATAGAAGTCGATATGTATAATTACAACATTCGATAAGGGGCATCTAAAACTAGTGTGCTTGAAAATTGTAATTATTTTACAACTCACAGAATCACTGTCATGTGCTTTCAATAGTACATTGCAGCAGAACAGACATTATGCTTTGCCAATGAATGTATTGGAGTCCAGAAACCTTTGGAGCCAACAACTACAGAACTCCAGCACGCTGATACAAAAACATTCTCTAGTGATTCACAGACTTTTTGTTTCGGTGAACAGGGGCGTTGTTTTTGATCAGAAATTTGATTTTATGATAATATCGGAAACAGAAGCGGTTTAGTCAGGTGGAGAATGGCAGGCTTATACTGATGCGAGACTGGGTGTGGGGCTCTGATGCATTTAGTCGCCAGGCAAGAGTAATTAGAAGAAAAACTCAGAGTTTTGCTGAACCAGAAAGCCATGGGGGGCAAATGAGTAAGAGCACAATTAGTTGCATGATTTATGCATTTATGTTCCCTAAGTTACAGCTTAGTTCAAGAAAACGAGTCACATTTTTAATGGTTTATTCTGGTTCCAGTGCTTCACTGTTTTTTGTTTCGGCAACTGCATGTCTACTTAAGAGAATTACTGGTGCCCATGAATGTGGACTATGAAACTGAGTCATTGCATTTTTTGGAATTGTCTTTTTGTCACTATCTAACTTCACTCCTAACTACTGGATTTCAAATAAAAACTCTTGCCTTTTTTCTGCAAAGGCAGAATGCCCTCTCTTGTTAGGACCATAAAAGTGACAAAATAATTCATGCATGTGCTCCAAAATTAAAAGAGATCTTCTTTGGCCTATGGTTCACCTTTCCACCAATTTTTACTGAAATCAAGCCAGTGGTTTTTTGGTAATCCAGTTGAGCAACAGACTGAACCAAAAACAATATCTTTGGCGGAGGTTAAAATAGCAAATCAAATCATTTTAAAGTACATACTCTGAAAAATGGTGACAGTATGACAAAACCTAATCCTGAAAACAAGAGTTACATCCTAAAAAGGCTCCCTACAATGGCCTTTCTTCAGTGGTTCTGACATAGAAAAAAATGTTGCTCTGAGACTTTGGAAAAGAATGAACCCGATTAATAATAAACCCACTGAAACTAGGGAGAAGGTAAAAGTCATTTTTGGTATCATATGACCTTAAAGCCAAGCATTACTCTGCAACTATTTATGAACAAGTTTGTAGCCTAGGACTAATGTATCATCGTTTGTGCTCTAACAGAGACATATTTAATAAATTGGTTTAAATGTTAAAATTTTCTTTTGGTTTACGTTGTGGGTTCCTGCTCTAGGCGTCATACTTTCTTGACAGAAAATCAAGGTATTCTTTATAGTTGCTAAATAGTCAAACAAGCACCCAGAACAGCAGTGACATACACAGTATTTATACGCACTGCAAACAAGCACTGGTTTTTATGAGTAACAGTATTGGGACTTTGGATGGGAATTTTTTGTAATTGTTACTAATGTTTAAACAAAGTGGTAAACTTTTCACCTACTCTCTAAAAGAGCAGCATAGAGATGGAGAGAGTTACTTCATTAATTTGAAAATAAAATGTAACTGTATTTTCTAATTATTTTGACAAGATTATGCCCTTAAATTGTACGCATCTCAACTAAACTTTAAAAAAGGACTCCTGACTTTAGTTCCTAAATATGAATTGCATTTCTAAATATTGTCTGCCCATAAAACTTTTGGTCTTTAACACAGATAGCTGTATTATATTACATGTAAACTGTCTTTAATATGAATACACGTATTTAACTTCCATTAAAATCAATTCAATTGGAGGTGGAGAGATCAATTTCGTGTTGTAACTGCAATCCGGGCATATCAAGTTAACTTGAATGGGATTAACCAAATAAACTTTGCTATTGATTGTGACATGTCAATGTCAAAATGTTACAAGGGTAATAAAAACAAGATCAAATATAGGCAATCAATAGTCAGTGAATGGCTATGAAAGTTGCACATAGTCCATATGGGGTGGAGCGCCACTGAGGGTAATTAAGGTAGCTCATCTCAGCCACATGACTAGTATGAGTAAGAACAAGCTTACACCCGCTGAAGGAGACAAATCTCTTGAACACGACCATTCTATCTGAGCGGCGTGGCTGCTACACTGGTTCATGGAAAATACTTTAAATCTCTTATGTGCATGTTGATTTAATCGGCTCTCTGCCTCGCTCAAAGCAGTAATAACAGTGCACAAGAGTGATTTCATGGCAGTGTATGAAGTCGCACTACTACACACTTAGTAAGCACAAAAAAGCTGGGTTTAACACTATTTACAGTTTATTTTCCTCAAATTTAGAGCAACTGTATTTAAGTAGTAATTATGTCCCACGTTAAGCACCTTTTTATTCTGCTTAAAAATCTGTTTGTTACACATATAGTTCAGATGAGTGCTGATCTATTGCCGTCTGAGTGGCTGTTTGCTGTTCGCAGTCAGAGGGAGGAAGTGCCAGCCCACAGGATGGAGCGGTGAAAGTAATGTAGGAGGGAGAGACGGATGCATTGGAGAAGGAGGACAGGGGGGAGATGAGAGGAGAGATGGAGTAATAAACAGAGTGGGATATATACAAAGATACAGCATGTAGAGGACGAGTGACCTCTTTGTCAGTTTGACCTTCCATGTGACAAAGCATACCGTGCTGGAGAAAGAAATAACGATAAGAAGCGCACACGCAGCAGTGGCCCAGAAAGAAGCAATCAACACAAACGGCCTGTGATTTAGAGTTTTTGTGATTTGAAACGATGGCTAAAAATACGCAGTCATAAGCCACTTCAATCACTGGCTAAATATAAATAAATGTCTCATCTCTGACAGCTTCTCATCTTGAGAACTATCAGGGGAAAAAGCTATTTCGGATTCATGTTGGAAACACATTTATAGTATGATTTATTTCTGTTGATCTTGCTTCAGTCCCATTTTTAAAATCAAGGACCTGATTTTGGCATAGTGTGTTGTTTGTGTGTGTGCACACTTGTCCCTGTGACAATGAAGTATCCGTTAGGTTGCAAAAAAAATTGTATGTTTGAGACAGACTGGCAGTGATACATTCAATCTTTAATATTTAATTTATTTAGAGCACAGGATGACCAGACCGGATAACACTACATCTTGCAAACACCACACCACACTGCTCACCCACTGAGTAATAACACCAAAGACCAGCAGAGTTATTCACTTTTTGAAGTTTATAAGGTACTTCAGGTGCAATTCAAAAATGTAAAAACTAAAATAATAATTTTTATAGTTGATTTATGTATACATCCTCAACTTATTATTTTAAGATTTTATAAAAGTATTGACTTTATGACAATTCTTTTTAGATAAATGGTGAAAAAGAATTGATCACCCCTTCTTTTTTTAATTCACAACCAAAAAATCTTTACAAAAGAATAAATTGGAGGACTCAGTCTGAGGAATGGAGAGATGAAAAGAGGGAAAAGTGATCTGCACTGATTGTTTGGAGTTTAGAGTTTCTAGGTGACACAGCAATTGTGGCCAATGAGCAACAAATAGGCCTGCTGTAATTATGCCCAGTACCACAAACTGACTCTAGCTTGCTAATTTAACTTAGTGGTAAAAGCTGCAAAATAAAGCCATGACCCCAAGTTTAGTGGTGTGGCTGGAGGAGAGGATAGGGAGTTTCCTCTTCTTTTTGCTCCACAAACTAACGAAGGGAGAACAAGTGCTACTTAGCATGCAGTCGAGCAGTGACTCATCCTTTCCTCCTTTGATTTATTGACATCACCGCTGAAATGACATGAATGTGGCTCTTGGTGGTCTGGACTGAATTAAGATCAACAAGTCAGTAAAACCACTCGTCCTGTCATATGACAGAATATCTTCATAAAAATCCAAGCCTCACTTACTCCACATAAAAAGTCCAGTGATTGAATATTTACTAATGAACACCTGGTGCAGTTTTAATTTTAGTGGAGTTGTGGAAAATCCAAGAAAATGACACAACCCGGGTCGCATTTATCACTGTAAATCGTTCACACCATCTGCATCCCAGTTTCCCAAATGGATACCTCCAACTTGCACCTCATAATTAGTTAACACAAACTGTCAATTGATGCAAAATTAAGTCTCGGCTACAGCTGGTGTGAACCCGAGAAACGGAGAGAGGAGACTTCATAAGTGCTAATATCTGAAACTGTTACACTTCATGCTGATGAAGTCGCACAATGAGCGTCGTCCTTTGAACACAGCAAGTGATGATGAATCCCTGTATCACTGCTGCAGTTTATGTATCCACAGGGATTTCAAGTTGCTGTGGGATTTCATACAGGGATAAGTGCCAACAGGGACCATGGCAGGAGTCCAGTGCCACTCATAAGGTAGCTTACTTCCTTCTGTTCTACGCGCCATTTCATTTCCAGCTGCCCCATTGTCTAAGTATGTGATTACCAAACAGAGAAGTGGTCATTGGTTTTCCTTGTGTGCTGTTGCTTACAGAAAATTGAGACCTCAGCTGTGAAAGAGTTGGAGCGCAGCCCAGATGTTAGATTAACTTTTATCAAAGTCAATATCGAGTGATTATAAAAACCCACCTCCATCCATGCCCATAGACTAACAAACCTAATTAATTGATGCCATTAGTGCCTGGGCGTTGATATTAAATATGACTGAGGCCAGGGCGAGATATAACAAAGTGGGCAAAGGGGAGGATCCAGACAGCTTTTCAAGGGGGAATCATTTTAACTGCACACAGACGTGCAGAAGAGAGAGGGGAAAGCGGGAAATAAAAAACCTCTGGCATCACGTCCCAAGAATGTCAGCAATGAGCTTATAGACCACATCCCAACACATCAGAGTCAGAGTCGGAATCACATCCAGACCTATAACAGCGCTGGAAGAAAGAGAGGGATCGCTGTGGAACGCCTAAGTGGGAGAAGGAGGCCCTCTGACAGTCCAATGAGCATCCACCATCTACATCACATGATGCAATCCCACAAATGGTTCTGAAATTGTTCCATGCTGCCAAAAGTTTCTCTTAAAGGGAAAAAAGAGAGTGGGAGAAAGATTTAAAGTAGGAAAGAGAGTGAGAGAGAAAGAGAAAGAAGATAGGGGGAGAAGTTGTGGAGAGGGCTGGAGGGAGAAAACATAAGGCAATGTGTTTTACTGCATACCTTGGGCTGGGTCACTACGAGTACAGAAGAGACATAAAACAAATCAGATCTGGAATGACCCAGGCTGTGCAGAGAGCTGGGTCTACAATGTAAAGACATGGACTTGTGACCCATACGTTTAAGTACATCAAGATCCTAAATAATGGCAAGAAAGAGGGTTAACAGGTAAATTTAAAGGAGGAACAAATTAGGGGTTAAGAAAAAAGTTCCATATGAAAAAAAAATGATCTGGAATTTTTGACAAATTTGTTTAATTCAGATCTGGTTGGTGTTAAAATTGGTGTGTTCATTTTTCCCTTACAATAAAACAATAATACATGAGCGAAGAGGGAAAAGAGACAATGGGAGAAAAAAAAATGAGTCAACGTGGACCTTACAACAACAAAGTAGACAATCTGAGTCTGTAATGCAGCTAACAACTGGCTGAGCAGACTAGTCCAGTCCTGTCCCTTCCCTTCACTTCCCTCTCTCTCGCGCTCTCATTCTCCCTCCCGCAGCCTCCATGGATCCATCTCATGCTTTTTTCCCTCGATCACAGGGAGCATGTTACAGCAGCAGTAATAGCACATGACAAGGTGACCTGTGCCCCACACAGGATGGGCTAAACTGGGGTGGAAGGGGTGGGGGGTCCCATGTCCCGTGTCCAACCCTATGGTCTCTGCACCACTCCCCCCCCCGCCCAGGCCCCAGCGCTGGCCTGCAAGGGGAGAGAGAGGCAGTGACGGCAGCCTGCCCCCTTATGCTGGGCCCCTTGCTGGACTCTGGAGAGGGGAAAGAGACGAGGCAGGGAGAGGCCCACTCAAACACACACCAAAAGTCCTGTTTATGTCTATGCTGAATTTGACAGAGAATGCACATTCTCAAGCTCACAGAGTCCTGCATGCAGAAAGCCAACCGGACAGAACCGGACAGTCAACAGACATGTGGGTGAGGTGGGTGCAAATGCACTTAGCCCACAAGTCAAAGTTATATAACCTTCATAAAATTGTGTCCCTCTTTCAGGGCAAAAGTTCTCTTAGAAAAATGTAAAATACAAGAAATGAGCAACATTTGCATTTCTAATTACAAGAGAACTTTTGAAAGGTGTAAAAAATGTTTTTAATCTTATGTTTTATTTGTATTAAAGTTACACACTGAAATTAATTAAAAAATGGATCTGGATCAAATGTACATCCAGTGCCCTGGATTTCAAATAGTGACATATTTTACTTTCCAAAGGAGACTTTTTTCTGCATGACTTGTGCTCCACATACAACAAATATTACCTGTGTAATGTGTTTGGCCTAGAAACCATGAACCACAAGAGGTAATTGAGGGCCCAAAGACATTAGGGGGAGTTAACACTTCATTAGTCTCAAAGGCAACTGAACATACGTGGCAAACAGCACACATGCACAGAGTACATACAAGTAGGTTTATACAGTTAAGTACAGCAGCCTCTTTCTTTCTATAGGGCTACATGTGAGAGGAAGCGACCAATTACTGTAGTCACGAAAGGGGGGAGGGGCAGCGTATTTCACTGTACAGGAGACCTAATAGACTGTACCATTACCACAGGACACAGCTTCATGAAAAACATGCTACAGTTACAGTCAATAAGGAACAAACTGAGCCCATTTCATAGCCTCTTGTTGTGGTTTGCATTCAGTCCTATTAACAAAATTAATTACATTTTAATTCAAAAGCTATAACATACTTGGTGCTCATTTGGGTTAATTCTCCCGTACCATCCCAAATGAAACAGGCTCTCTCATAAATTTTCCCATCACATAAATTCAAAACATATGTGACTGTTAATCTCAAATCCGCTAAGTTGTTCAGAAGGTAAACCGCATTTACACAAAACAGCCTGATATAAAAACAACATCCTACAAGCTATTTTTCAAAGAGTTGAACTGTTCCATAAACAGAAATGGATAGGCGTGAGAATTATGGTGTAAAGCTCACTGGAAAAATAGGTAGGAATACATACCCCTACTTGTTAGCTGTACTTGGTCCCTTAAAGTTTTTCTATTAAATAATGAGCAGTGCACAGAAGAAGAGCTGGAGGTTATTTAAATTTTAAACCTAATGAGAAAAACTCATAGTAAGATTTAATTACAAACCAGGGGCTCACCTACCACAACTATGATGTCAGTGGTAAAGGTGTGAAAAAATACTTGTATGATTATTATTAATTCCACCTTACAACCGTGTGTGTTTTTTAAAGTGAAAGAAAACTCCTTTCACTCTCAGATTATCTGTCATCTGTGATCTCCTACAGAAAAACATGTTACATGACAAGCAAGCTGAATCCTGGATCGGGAAGTTGTGTCCTTATCTAAACCTTTGTTTATCATCATAACTTTAGTTATTAATGACACTGTGTTATTGAAGGTGACTAGATAGCATGGTAAAGTTTATTGTTTACAGAGAAAAAATACACTTTCTAACTTAATGATATTATGTTCTCATTGGGATGGAGCAACACTCATAACTGCAATGACAACTTTCTTTTCAAGTTCCTCAGGTTTTATCACACAGCCTTTAAAGTCTGGCCAAAGAACTTTGGTTTTAGCAGTGTCACTAATTTAGGACACGTCCCGACAGCTTACATTGAGTTAACCAAAGTTTTAAAAGTACTGTTGTTTCCAAGCAGAAACTACAGATATCACTTCAGTATGTTGGTATAAAAGTCTTATCAATATCAACATATATACCTGCTAATACATTGTTTTGTATCTAATTCTTAGGTCATTTCTAAAAAAGTGAAAGTCTCTAAGACACAATGTATCAAAATCATGCAAACATGAAACTGCAATAATCCCTGGAAATCTGTGCAAAAATGAGCAACTTCGAAGCAACATAAATTAGGATTTAATTACATGTGAACAGACAATTTCTCATTGTATTTTTTCAAAGACGGCAAACTACCAAAATATACATGATTGCACAACGACATATATGACTAAAAAAAGCAAAAGGAAGATGTCTCACCTGAGGGTTTAGCATGCCCTTGCACAATAGGTAAGACTTGAAATGTTTCTTCAATTTATCCCAAGTTGTTAATCCTGTTCAATACAAAAGCAAAATGGCATGTCTCAAGTCAATAAGTGGGCCTGACCTGCAGTTGCTCTGTTTATGTAACTCTGAATCATTCTCGACAGAAACATACACACTCAAGGGTAATCATTAAGGTGAGTAACACAAGCAAACGCGTTGATCAAATAGCACAATTAAACTGAGCTAAATATGTTTGATACGTGGTTTTGGGCAACAGAAACTACAATAAGTCAAGTCTCGACTTTGGCATTCCTCCTGTGCATGCGAGTTTCATACCTCAGCTCAACTTTTCCCCATCAAGACCGAGTTGCTTTTAATCCTCTTTAGTCGCCGTTGCTCGTCGTCTTCATGCTCGCGCAAAGCGTGTCCCCTCCATGTTGACTGGGTGGGTTAGCTTTGGGGAGGAGAGAGGACCGCGTTGTACTAAACTCAGAAATGTGAGGAGACTTGGGGAGAAAACGTCAAACTCGTCGTACGCCCTTCCAGACGTAGGCTCACACAGCAGCGCTGGTAGTAGCTAACGTTAGCGTGGCTAGCTGGATGCTTTAACCCTAAAACGCGGCACCAAGTTCATCGGGCTTGTTAAACGTTTTGCCCCTGCTACAAACAAACATTCAAGGGAAAAAACGACTGAGGCGCAACTGGGTATGAATGACGGGCAAACGTACGCGCTAACATGAAAAAAAAACTCAATCACACCTACGGTAATCCGACGAGAAATACCCCTCCTTCTTCAGGACCCAAATAGATGGCCATTACTTTTTGTTATGCACCGCCCCCTCTTCAGGAACTCTACGGGAAAGAGGGATTTCCCCCCCAGCCCCTCCGGTAACCAATCACAGGTGGGCTCGGCGTGGCTCCAGTGTTGTGATTGGTGACATTTCGGCGTAGTTCGGCTCTGTTTGGTCGGTCCTGGTGTCAATTGGGCGGAGATCCGCCCCCTCAAACAGGGGTGTGTCGTGACGTCAGAGGTAACGAAGAGGTAAACAACTTTGACCGCGTGAGCTTTAAAGCAACATCGTTTTCCCTATGATCTCTGAATCAACGAGCACGCGGTGTGGGGATTACCGCACTGATATTAGATAGCCTACGGCGTGGTGTGTCAATAGGTGGAAACCGTGCGGGTGAGGTCGTGTTTCTCTCCTGCACCGTTTCCTTGTTTTGCAGCCACAGGCTCTGAGCCCTGTGTTTGAATTACAAATAAGCCACAACACCATCGCCATCGATACCACGCAGCTGAAATACTATCATGAGCTCTGTCTAGGCCTAAATTTTTCGTTTCATGCATTTGGCTTTGTGATTTCTTTGACACTTAGCAATTGTGTGCAGTGAGGCGTGTGTATTGGAGGGGTGTGTCTACTCTGCAGTACAGTGGTAGGCTGGGAAGCAATTGCGCTGCATGGCGATCTTGCCTTACATTTGCAATGCATGAGAGATGGCCCGAGTAGACTAAAAATAGACGATTAAACAACTCCCCTACACGATCAGACTGGGCAAACATTGCTGCTATTTTCTATTCTTCACCGAGATAAAATCCTTGTTGTTTTGAACCCACTTACTTATTTAGATGACATCTGTCCATTCACAATTGTGTTCACATAGGAGCTCTGGTGTGTGGTGTAAATGACGGTGTGTGTGGGGCCAGCGGGGGGGGGTCTGGGTGAAGGTCAGGGGTGTGTCTATAATGTAAACATGGTAAAGGCGACAGATATGAAGGGGAGAGGGAAAAAGAGAGGAGGGCCTCATCCGGTACCATATATCCTCTTCCAACTATTCCCTCTTTACTTCTATTACAGCCCAAAGTGGTAGGCTTGTGCAGTTTGTAAAACAGATAGAGATTCCAGCCGTACAAATTATTAAGGAGTACTTGTGATATAACAGAAGCTTCTACCAATTCATTTTATTTTGAAATATAAGTATTTTCCCCACTGTACCAATTTCTCTCCAGGTCCTATCTTGTCTATTTGCTCTATCTATGACTTATCTTCATTTTGCGCCCTGAGTTAAAAAAAAGGAGACAGCAATGCGCTAAAGTGCTTTAACAGATAATGAGTTAATGTCAAAAACAGATTGCAGTAATAACCCAAAAATGTAAGCCGAAACCAGAGTTCATTGCACCTACCCTTCTCAAAATTTATAAAATGCATAACCAAGCTTCTTCTGTTTACCAAATGTGTTTCAGGTATTTTTCACTCTCGCAAACCCTCCATTTATCCCCTGCATTAATCTAACAGTCAGCACAGAGCTAGAGCAACAGTATGTTGTGCACTGCTTGTCTGCTTTCTAAATCCCCTGTGAGCACTGCCGTGCCTCCACGACAAGAATTTTCACAACAAACATTCCCTAAATATTCTGGTCCACAATAGACAGTTATATTTGTACCCACTGTGTGGTTACAGAGACCACTCCAGAATTAGGGCACCTCTATAAAACCCAAGCACGCATGTGCAAAGTTCACTGTCAACTACAAACTTAGTAAAGTCCATTTTTGTGTAGTGGCTTAACCTCAGAATCAGCACACCGAGCCCTTTACCATGTTAGACATGTGTCACAAGTTTGTTAACTGTTGATTCATGTTCAGTAACTACGTGGTAGTAAAGTGTGTGGGTGTTAAGTTAATACCCATGGAGAGTCGATCCTTGTCCTGTGGCTTGGGCGGTCTCCAAGTCTGGCACCAGCACTGGATCAAGCCGTTCAGCTAACGAGGGATTTATTTGGCTCCACAACACTCGTGTCAGACATGTATCCTGCTCAGCCATTTTGTGTCCTTAGATGCTCTGGCCCTTCACGTTGAAGTGGCTTGCTGTCTGGAAACCAGGAGAATGGAAATTATAAATCAGAAACAAAAACCCTGCTAAAACTATGGGAATTAGTATTCATTGCACTTATGCACAGATAAAACTTGCAAATACTGGCAATGCCTTCAGCATTGACAGATTTGACTCTAGGCTGTTTATATGGTGTAGCAGAACAGTACAACAGGATGAGTAAACATCAGTAAGACATATATAAGGATGCACATCCAAGCAGTAATGTGGCTGCAGATTTAGAGGAGAAGCATGTTTAAGAGACTTTGAGCCACTACAATGCATTATTACATGGTTGTTTTGTCCACAGTTTGATGAATGCAAATATTAAGATAAAGGAAATAACTGGCTGAAGTGGGTCACTGTGCAGAGCTAAATTACAAAGCGCTGCAAGTGTAGATATTGCGCATGTATTGTAAAACTAAATAATTAACAGCAGAGTCATTTCAGGGAAAAAGGATTATGGGTTAGAGAACAAAACTATCCTGTTGCACAAAAGCAAATCAGTACAAACTCTTATCAGATTTTACAAGGTTTTATGTTAGAAAAAAGCACACACAAACACATGTACACACA
>JAQNCA010000014.1:17931105-17950712 GCA_029783725.1 Acanthurus tractus
CAAATCAGTACAAACTCTTATCAGATTTTACAAGGTTTTATGTTAGAAAAAAGCACACACAAACACATGTACACACACACGCATGCAGAGCTCCATCAGCTCCAGGCACCTCAGATAAGAGCCATAACTGTGACTATTACTATTTCATCTTCAATAAATACACAAACACATAATCAAATGTCATGAGTCTATAATCTTTCTTGACTAACAATTCTCCACCACTTAGAGACAGTTTTTCTGCTGCTTTCACTGAGCCACAAAGGGAGACCAGCTTGGTGTCACATGCACATGCACGTCTCCCTGCCAAACAAGCTAAGCACATCATGTTTGAAAGTTACAGTAAGTACGACAGGTGCGCAACCCCCCCCCCCCTAATTAAGGCACCAGAGAGCATCTCTGGACAGCTTTGGAAGCTTGTGCTAACCAGCTTGCAGATATCTTACTGGATACTCTCAATATTTGCCTGCTTCAGTCTGTAATGTTTTTGTGAAATACAGTATGCATCTAAGCTTAGCCTTTGACACCCAGGATATCCTGCCTGAGGGACTACCACCCTGTTCCACTTACGCCTGTCATAATGGTATGCCTTGGGCTGCTGCTCAAAATCTACATAGACTCTCTTCCCTGGGGCAATTGAGATAGTATGCTGCTTGCAGGGTGCAAGATCAACTGAGGATGCCATCACCTTAATCCAACGTTTGACCTGTCACATGTGGACATGACGTGTGAATACTGTATTTGATATTACTCTTGTCATCTTCAAGGGCCATGCCTGAGCACCACCATGTGCAACTGAATCCTGGACTTGTTGACAGGCAGACCACTGGTTGTCAAGATTGGCACCTCCTCCACTCATTCTTGGCACTCAAGCCCATGCCAGTACTCCCTGATCACACATAATTGTGTGGCACAGCCCACTCCTACTTTCATCCATTTGAAAGTGTCACCACAGCCATCAGCGCAGTCACTTACAGAGTTTTCATGAAAGAAGAAAGGAAATCTATTTAATCTGGCTTTAAGTCTGATTTCTGAAACATCTTTGGAACATTTTTTTGCGATATTGACACACATGGACAAAAGGAACAGAGTTATAAATTTGCTTGAAACATGTAAGTCCTGGTTAAAAGTGTATGTAAAGGGACAGGGCAAAACTGAATTTGAGCAAGATTGTGAACACATTTAAAAGCAGTCAGATAAACAAAGGTCATATAAACCCATTATTATGTTTTGCCATATTTCCCAGGAACCTGATTTTGTGTGTAAAGACATAGAATTTGACAGTGACAAGACAAACAAGGCATACATGAGACCCTGAAATGTGATCACAGGACAGTTAGGTGAGGGAGAGGAGGAAACACTGTAATTCTCTTTAATATTTTAAGTGGAGAGAGTCAGCATTGTAAAGTTCCCTTTGGTAATATTGGGTAATGGTGACATGTAAATTCCAGCATGGCTCCGTAGATCCTCCTTACCTTCTACATATGTTTCACTAAGAGTATCTGTAGCAGCTGCAACTCTGTGTGGTGTCCAAGCTGCACCACCCTGCACTGTAAAGCTGTGCAGCAGGTGATGTAAACAGCTTAGTTTCTCACAGGCAATAAACAAAGAACCCTCCAGGACATTTACCACAGAGACACTTGAAGGAGGCTCACAGAGTCATCCAAGACCACACTCATCCCAAGCCACAAACTATGTAGCTTTTTACCCTCTGGAAAACATTACCAAAGTATTATTTCCAGAGCCAGCAGGTTCAGGACAGCGTGGTCCTCACTGGCATCAGACCGTTAAATTTATAACCAAATATCCCTTGCTCACATCCTGCCTTTATGTCTCCATTTTTATGGTTTTGTACTATTTGTAATTTCTCTCTCTTTTTTCTGTATGTACTGTTTAGACTACTCAGAGGCCATCACAGTTTTGTTCTGTCTTCCCCTGTACTGTGGTGGGGTGTTGATCGTAACTTGTACTGACAACACTAACATTTAAAAGTTAAATATTAATACCAATAATAATAATAATAATAATAATACACATCTTATAATATTTTGTAAATAACAGAGTGCCCTCTAAATAATTTCCGTTACTCTGCTGTTTACTTTGTCATAATGGATGACTGTAATGTAACATAACTCTGACTGCCACCTGCCATGAAACAGAAAATATTGTGCAGTTGTTTTTTTATATGTAAACATTAATTACATTTATGGGTAAAAGATTATCTCAGCACCGTCCTACACTCCCTTTTTAAGTGCAAGTCATTTTCCAAATGGAGGACAAAACAAAAAAAGTTACAGGTTTTTCTATATATTTCATCATAACGTCATTATAAAGAACTCTTTCGGCTGTGATAATCATCCAGTGAAAATTTGTTATGAGAGCCAAATCCTGTAATATTAAGTAATTAAGACACTAGGGCCATTATTTTTTTTTGTCCTAATCCAACCAACAGGATTTAAAAGGTTTAGAGTTTTTTACTGTGTGAAATGTTATAGGGCAAAACAGTTCAGCTTCACAAAAAATTTAATCTACAAGTATTAGGTACAAAAACCTCAAAACTGCATTTAAATAAAATATTTGAGGAAATGCACTAAGTTGTCACCCTTGAATAATATAAAATCAAGAGAATAATTTGAATGAAATGTATCATAGTTTTTCTTCTAAAAACTTTAATAATAATCTGTTAGAAAAAGATTTTTCTTATTTAATAAATAACAAAACTTTTAACAGTTGAAAAAGTAAATGTCATACATGCATGCATACAGGAGTTTTCTTAACGTGTGACTATTGGTTTAGTAGTATTATCACTGCATGAGCTCAAACATATCTTTTACTGCAGCAATTGTGAACATTGTTGGAATTCCTTTGTCCTCTTCAAATATTTACTTAAGAGACCAAAGGTTATTTTTCTTTTAGTAATTTGTCAGAAGATTGCAAAGAGGAAGTGAAAACTGCTTCTGAACTCCTATTGCTCTCAGACTTCAAAAATCACACAAAAAAAGACTTATTGAAAACAGGTAATACTGTTGCAACATGAGCCAGTTCTCAAATTTTTGATGAGGACATGAGACTGTTATCTTGTATTCACAGACAGAAAAAAAATTAAGCCTAATACCATGGTCCCTCTGTTTTTCTTCAGAGGCTTGTAAGGCTTTGCAATATGGACATCTGACAAGACCAGGCTTCAACCATGGTCTATTAAAATCCCTCTAGTTCCCTCTTCTGGGTGGATAAGGGACAACATGAGCACTTACTACCCATCACATAAGGGTCCCTGGGCTATAACACCACTACAGAGCTAGATCTCTCAGGACTGCACTTTTCAAAATGGCACAGTGGAAACCAGCTCTTTCTGAAAGTAAAATGTACTGTATGCAACCAGCAAAGTTTATTCAAAGCAGTCACACCAAAGTGTTGTGTCTTAGCAACAAAGACAAAAATAATAAACATGAAGATCTCAAAAGTGATTAAAAGAAAGCAACAACCCAGGGAAAAAGATAAGGTGTTTACAGTAGAAATGAATTGAAAGCCTGCATAACAACTGGACTTCAAAATTGTTAACCAGTTCATTATCAGATACTTTTAAGGACATAATAATACTGTCTTAGTTTTGGTTGTCATTTAAAAGTAAGTAAGGAAGTTACTGTTGAACCTGTCTTTTGTTTGTTTGTTTGTTTTACTAAATGATACTTACTCATCATTTGACTTGGCTGCTACTCTTTAAAGACAGTAAATCAAAGAGTTATGGTTCAGCATTCAGCATAAGCATGCTCACGTAAAAATGTTAAATTTAACTGCACGACACGTTTTAGTTTATAAACCCGCATTAAAATGAAAACAAATGGTTAAAAGCAAGAACAAACAAAAACAAGTTAAGTTTAGTTCAGAAATTAATAAAAAACTTTTATTTTGAAAACAAAGCTTTTATTTTGAGAAACCTGATCGGACAAGCAGTAGCCAGCTAGCAAACCATCTTGGGAGTCCTTAGTACTGTGTATGACTAACCATTTTTCTCAGTCAGACTAACGTAATCGACTAAATATGTTTTATGGGTACTTTGTTTAAAACAAGCTATCTGTGATTTCTCTGTCCAACGACGGTGCTTTTTCTCAGCAAACAGCGTATTTCGTTAGCTTATCATAGTCAGCTAGGTTAGCTCCAGTTAGCCGACTAGCATTGGCAAGACACGGGGTAGTTCGTTGTTACTCTGAATAAATCGTTAACCCACCGTCTCCCCCAATAATGCACTTGTCTGGTAAGACATATAACCGGAGAATTAAAATTGCAAATGATAACCAGACAAGTCGACAGATAAGAAATATGGTTTGAGTGACTATAGGTACCGTTTATAGCAGGGGTGGTGGTATCAACGGTCCCATGGTGTAATGGTTAGCACTCTGGACTTTGAATCCAGCGATCCGAGTTCAAATCTCGGTGGGACCTCGTCCTTTTACATACATCTCTGTATACACGTGTCGAGAAGTTATAGATGCTAAATTTGGAATTTATATGCAGTAATCAACAAAACACGACTAAATCAAGTTGATTAGATTTTGTTACTTCACACAGTTATTATCATTTGTCTGAGAATGGGCAAGTAGCAGAAAAAAGACTAAAGAAGAGAGTTGACGTAATAGCCTTGAGGATGGACAAAATGTCCCATTTAGCATAGGACTTAGTGGAATTTAAGAACTAAAAACGTTGTTGCAGGTAGATGGGGGATGAAGTCCAGTCAGCATGAGGGAAAGGTGATACCATTTCTCAGAGACAATAGGTACAGTAACTACATACCAAAAAAGATGGAGGAGAGGAAGGGACAGTTTTGTGTCTGGAGGATGAGATAAGAGGAGCTGAAGTAAATAAAAAGACAGTGGCCTTTTCATGTTAAAAAGCGTATGGCGCTTTACAGAGAGCACTCTAGGACATTAAAAAAAAAAAAAAAATTAAAAAGCAGACAAGTAATGATTATACAGAAAACAAAAAGGACTTGTGTTAAAATTTATTAGAGTGTGGAGACAGGGTGGTGAACCGAAAATGGTTTTATGAGAGCTACTTGACGAATAATATGACTAATAAAAAAGGAACATTAGGGAATATTGCATTATATGTAGAGGGCAGTAATGCCTCTTTAAGGATGCCAACTAATGCCTAACTTAAAAAGGATGAAGAAAAAGGACATGTGAATGCCATGAATCAAGCTTTTTGAATAAGTAAATGCAAAAGCTGAGACCAAAAGAAGGTAAATATATGATTCGGTCTCCAAATAAATGATTAACAAAATTTGCATTGTGAGCTTAAATAATGAAGCACACATTTGTTTTGGATTTGCTTTTATTACTTAAAGTTTCTGTCAAATATGACATATTCTCTTCCTCTCACCACCTCACAGGACTAAAATATATTACTTCTTTTACATAAAAATCCATTATGAAAAATAATGATTGTGCTTGAGTCATCTAAATACTGTTTCAGTTTATAGAAAAAACACATAAATACCAAACCACAACAACAAAAAAATTATTGATAAAAAAATCTAACATTCAAAATGAAGATGATGATGAAGTCTTTGGCTGTAACTCATTATGTGTTACTGTGGATATTGGTTGGTTAAATGAAGACACAAACAGGGCTGAGACTAATCTGTGATATGAGGACGCCTTTCTGCTCTGTCTCAAAATTGGAGACATTGAACACTCCTTCATATGAGAGAATCCTCTGAGTCCAGACCATTTTTACTCTCAAAGTAAGTTAATATTTTTCTATAGCTGACTGAAAGTTCATACTTTGTCTATGATTTTTAAATTACATTTAATAATTCCATTTAATGCTCATCTACCTTCATTGTTTATGTTGTTAGTAGTTACATAATATTTTGTTAAATCCTCTATCTGTGCTCAAAATTTCAGTTTAACATAAAATGCTACTACATCTGTGGTTTTCACTTTAATGAAATACACTTAAATATTTGAGTTGCAATGGGAACAAATGTTTGTTATTAAAAATACATAGAAAACCACAACATTTTAATTACGTTAAAATGTAGTCAGAGACAGTTTCTCCCAAAAAATTATCCTCCTATCAAAAATATTTAACCTTTTTTTTCTCCACTTCCTGACATGCATAACAACTGAATGCAATTATGCCACTTTACACCTTAAAACATGCCCCTTTATTTAACCACAATGTTAAAGACCCTCACTACTAAATGGATTGTGACTCACGCAGCTTATAAAGTCTGTTGCACATTATGTGAACTTTTTGAAACTATGTGACAGATAAAAATAACTTTACTGACAGAAAAAAACAAACAAAACAAAATGCTCAGTCTCTTACTCCAATCTCTTTTGGCAAAAGCTACCAATGTCAGGTAAGTCTTTGGCTTATTGAACTCTTCTTCTCTGTTTGCAGTGTAAACTGATATATAAACAATACTTTTGCCCCACAGGGCACTGAGCTGTTAGAACTGGATTCAGTTATAAAAACAGTCATGAAACCAAGAAGTGTCACCTGTACAAATGCAAGTGAAAACATAAATGCACACACACTTCATTAAAAAACATGAAAATTATTTCTCCCCAACAGTCCAGAGTTTTTGAACTCTCCTGCTCATCTGTGTAGTTGTGGTCCCAGCATAACTTTGTTGATAAAGTTGACAATGGCCACAGCTGGCTGCTCGGGGTCCATCTCTGCAAAAAGGTGACACACATTCTCTGTAGCACTGCCTGTCCGCCGAGCCACAAAGCCAAACATCCTGCAGCAGAAAGGACACATGAGAGGTCAAGAGACAGGGCAGCAAATACTATTCGATCAAACGATTCAATTCGAACAAACAGAAATATGTCTCAAGAAATCAGAGTAACAAATCAGACTGTGACTAATTGCCATGCAAAGTAGCACATTGCACTGGTCTATGATATCACTAGCAAAGAAAAACATACTGTGACGCAAGCACTTACTTGCTTGACGTGCTATCAGAATTAGTCCACCTGAGGCACGGGCACACAGATAGAGACACAGAGACAAAACGTAAGGAAAACACAAATAACAAAGACATAGAGACTGTTTTATGCAGACAAAGCGCTGGCTAGCAACCTGCCTTCACCTCTCAGGGAAAAAAGCAGACACATGATTTAAGGAGAACTTATATTCAAAAAATATAAGTCAATACAGACAAGATTTTGTTACAGCAGCAGCAAGCACACATTATATTTAAATAATAGTTTTTAGTGAAGACATACTGCAGTCACTCACCTCTGGTCTAGGGGATCAAGACTGCTGAATGTCACACTGCTTATTGGGTAGTGTCTCCTGAAAAATAGTCTGTTTACACACAAACATCATTATGACTTATTTCTTTTTGGCATTGTAAGAATACTATCTAGACATTTTTCTATCAAGCTGGTGCACATACTGTGTCATGCAGAAGAAATGTCAAGCAATAACCACTTGTTATTAAAAACAGTTATATCCACTAAGTTAAAAAAGCAATAATGTAAGTTATCACATTTTCAAAGTGTTTGTGTTTGTTTTTTCCTAAAATATACCTTCTTTTGCTGTCAGTAAGAGTGATGCCCTGAGCAGACACTTTGAAGTGGACCACTGTTGCAACTGGACGCGGATTCAGAGCCAGAGTACACTTAGTTGCCTTGGAAACAGCCTCTGGCCCCGTCAACGATTCGGTCTCCACAGAGTTCAGGTAGAGCACATTGCAGGCTTGTTTATCAGAGAGATGAGAAAATATGGATTAACATAACCAAATGTTCTTAGTACCCAGTGATATGAAATTATAAGGCTTAAATGGCCTCTGCTGGTCAAAATTAAGAACTGCAATTGGTAGTCTGCATGCAAGAGGTCCTCTAGAATTTTGCACAGCAACAGAAAAGACAAGCACATGTATTACCTGCTCCTTGTTTGAGGAGATCAGCTGCTGTGCTGGTGTTTGTCGCACCTTGCATCTCCTGAAGCTCCCCAACCAGGTCTGAAACATTATGTTCTTTAGTTGCATAACAGCACTGACTGAATTATTCAGACACCACACTGTAACCATTAATTATTTTCTATTCTTGGAATGTTTGGTTGTTCTCTCATAATAAATACGTTTATTTTAAAAGTTGAATATTTCATTTTGGAAAGTCATGACTCTTAATTTAATGACACTGATTTTACCTTTTTCTGGGATACGAAGGGCACATGGCAGAGAGATGGGAGTGATTGAATGCTGGTACACCAAGGCAGATAAACTTCCTGAGGCAGAACGAGAAAATAGGGAAGACAGATCGTGATTACTAAAGATTAGAAGTCATTAAAAAAAAATTAGGGAACAGGGAAGAAAGTAAAAACTCAGATTCTCTTGGCTTACAGGTTGAGGCGATAAGCTTCAGCATAGCTTGAACACTTTATGGCTAAATACGCTAAACATATCTCAGAAGTTGTGTCTCCCACATAACTGACCGAAGTAGGACTCATTCTGACAGCCCTTGATCTTCACTCCCCGTGGCCCTGTCTCAATGAGGAAGTGTCTCACCAGCTGTTCCAGAGGATCCCCTGGGAAAGAGAAGAGGGGGGTTGAGAAAGAGGGGAGAGAGGATCAAAAATAAGGCTGACTGTCTCACTGCAGAGCACACTCTATAAAGATGCATACACACATGGCAAGATGGACAAGATTCTTATTTCTATAGACCTATCTAAACCATGGTGTCTCTTTTTGACTCATTTCTGTTGGTAATATGTGCATGGACAGAATAAATAAGAAATTTTACTTTAACTAAATAGAACCTGGATTGATTGTTTTCTGTTATTTTATACACTTGTGCTGGCAGGTATTGTCTTTGCAAACCAATCAGAAGGCATTTAAGACATTAAAAAGGCTAAATGGATGAATGGGAATCATGTAGTTGATCAACCACAGAGGCCAATTACACCAGGATCAAATTTCTACATAGTCTGATGGGGGGTGATGTGACTTATCTGGTGCCAAGACAAACACCTATGATAGTCCTTTTGGCCTGCCATTGGCTGGTCATAGCAAGAAAGCACAGGTGTTATGCTAATGAAATTAATCATGGAACTATTCCCAGCCTAGTGTCCCAGTGAGTCATGTCTGTGTGATAGTGAGCCAGCATCGACAATACCAGTGCCATCAAACTGATGCAGGTAAAAGCAATTCAGAATTCAAAGGCCTGTTGATATTAACAACAAATTCATGATGGATACCTTTGCTGCCAATGATGTTGGCATTAGGAGGTGGGGTGGCCACTTTGAGGGCCAGGCCATAGGCCCCCTGGAAGGAGTTACTGTCTCTGATGAGGAAAGTCCCTGGTTCCTTGTCCTTTAAAACAGCTATGGCTACAGAAGAAAAGACACTTTGAGTGAGGGTAAAGGGGAGATTTGGTTTTTGGTAGTGATAAATAAAAAAGATTGCAAGTCCTCACTCTTTATTATAACTCTCACCTTGATCTCTGGAGATGCCTGGTTTGTACCAGAACTTGGAGCTGTCCTGGACAAACTTAGCATTGACCCTGATGTCTGTTTCCTCCCTACAGCTGTTTTGTGCAGAACCCCGTCTTTGCTCTCCCACAGAGGAGGAGAAAGTAACATGGTGAGAAGGGGACGGAGCTGAGGAGGCCCGGAGTAGTGAGTTGTGACCGTTCAGTAAGCCTGGTGTGCATGAAAGCCGTTTCTTCTCAGGGAGCGGTGGTTGTATGGCGGGTATAGTGACAGCAGTATACCCAGTGTATGGTACATGAGGGACATTTAGTAAAGGATAGTAATAGGATGCTAAGGGGAAGGTTGGTGTGTGGTATCCATCAGGCACAGGTGATGGTGGCTTGACGTCGATTGAGCTATCTCTGTCTGAAGCCAATCTTTGTCCTGCAATGTCTGCTGAAGTGGAACGCTGGGGAGAACACTGGAGGTCTGGGGAGCCAATAGGGGAATTTGGGGAGGTAGTGGAAGGGCTCGAAGTTAGACTGGTAGAAGTGTTTAGGGATAAACCTCTGCCGCCGTCAGATGGGGTTTCACTTGGTAGGGCAGAGCCATTCAGTTGCACTTGAACCGGGGTAATGACGACAGTGGCATAGCTTGAAGTCTGTAATTGGTCAGATCCCTCTGTGCTCCCTGTGATCTTGGCTGCGCCCAGCTTACCATCAGAGCTCAAACTCTCACTCGATGGTTGTGTGGAGTTAATAGATATGTTGGAACTTTGGGTTGGAGTTTCTCTTGGTACTGGTGTGATAGTTTTGTCGTTATTTGTACTTGACTCCAGATGTGTAGAGGTTTCTTGGCTGTGAGTCAGGCTATCAGCAAAAACATTATATGAAAAACAAAATAAGGTAAATATTTACAAATCTGGATAAATGTGAGTTTTTGGTAAGAATTAGTAGAAGTAGCAAAGTAAAAGTTTCACCCACCTGTCTTCTGTGTGTGTCGGACTGCTGCTACCAATGATTGTGTAATCATGATCAGAGTCCAATCCTGGTGTGCTCGACTGACCGTTATAATCAGATTTACCTTCTGAATTCTGGGATAAGTCATCTTCCCCATCAGCCATGGCCTTTTCCACTTTGAGAAGCAAGATAACACAATACAAGATGAATGAACAACAGCAAAGTAAATAACTGTGATACAAGAAGTAAGGCAATACGTTATTTCAGTGTTAAATAACATTCCTAACTGTATTCTTCATTTACCTTTGTGATGCTCAGTGCTCTGCTGGTCTCTACATCCAGATGGGGTCTCAGGCAGTCTGCCTCTTCCAGGAGAAGGGCTACTAGCTGGAAGAGGTGAGGCAGATCCGGAGTGGTATCCTGAGGCATAACTGCGGCTCTCACGGCTCTCAGCTGGGGATGATTGATAAGGGGAGCAGGGACATGAATGGCGGGGCTGAGGAGGAGTGTGGTACCCGCTGCTGGCTCCATCACGCACATCCATCAGAGACAGGGGACCAGGGTAGCCCTGGTGAGGTCCGATGGCATATCTAAGATTCTCGGGGTTTGGACTCTGATCCAAGCTGGAGTGACAGACGTGAAATGCCGGCATGGCTGATTTGCATTGCCACATGTCTGCTTCTCTGCCCGCCTCCCATGGATTTTCACTTTCCCACAGTGGATGTGCCTCTCTTGTCTGTTGTAGTCTTGCTCCTTGGGACCAGTGTGGATTTTCTGATTGGTCAGGATGCAGTGAGTGGAATGTTCTAACTGAGGCTGTTTGATGCTCTCGCCTACTGGAGCAGTCCCGACAGGGGCAGCCAAAGGATGGTGTTGAAGAGCTGAAGAACATTTCCCTGTAAGGGCTGGAGGGCAGTGACTGATGGGAGAGATGAGAGACCGGGTTGTGGCTAGAATAATGGAAGAGGTGACACTCTTCCCCAGTACAGAGTCTGTTTGAGGCTGGGAGGGTGTGGCTGTGTGGGTGGGTGCGTTCACTAGTGGAGTAAGGGTAGCAAGGCCTTAAGACACAGGGCAGGGGTGGGGGTGGAGGTGGACGCTCCCATGGTAACTCTGGTAAAGGATGGGCACTATGTCGATGGCAGAGTTCCATATGAGTTGAATGAGGAGGTGGGGAAATAGATTTGGATGGGACAGCCGGCAGAGTTTGGCTTTTTGGATGTTTTTTAATGCTGCTGCGGCGGCCGAGACAATGACAGGGCTCTCGCTCTCTCTCCATTCCAACATCGTCACACTTCATAGCTGCACCACAACATGAGTGCTCTCGTCTCGGACCCACAGTACCTGACGGATCCCCATTATCTAAAATTGCTGTCTCTCTATCCCTTTCCTTTGTTCTTGTTTTCTCTTTTGCTCCATCTTCCCTGTCTCCTCGCCTCGATGGACAGTCAGTATTTTCTCTCTCTGGGTGGCTCATAGACAGAGAGGCATCATCCAGGTGTTCAGAGGGGACAGAAGACCGAATAGAGTCAGAGGTGTAGGTATGTGGCTGAGGCTGGCTGGGAGTTTGAGTGTTTGAGAGCTTGACTGTTGGGCTGCTGGTGAGGCACCCATTAGGTGATGCTGCAGAGGCAGTTGAGCCAGGCCCACGACGCTTCCTTACCTGGGCATAGAGGCTTCCATCCAGAGGACCCCTCGTATGAGAGATATCTGGTCAAAACAATAAGGGAGTGAGATGTAATGCTTGATTTTATGTACTCAATGTAAAGCTTTCTTTTATCACATGTTTGTGTGTGTGTATGCATTTCTTACTTTCCATGCTGTCTTGGTGGTGCAGGTTGAAGTTTTCGTAAGAATCCCACCTGACTACAGGGTCTGAGGTGTTGTAGTCCACTTTGATGGATGCATCATTCTTGCGGTATTCTCGACCTTGGAAAGCAGACATATTGTGAAGAAGCATGTAAAAATATAAAAAGAAAGATGCACAAAATGCCCTGAAAGGATTCAGTGACAGACAAAGAGTTAATAATATTCACCTTTCATCTGTTCTGGCCCATTTGAGAAGATAAACTCAACTGTAGCATCTGGAGGAAACCTGTCATCTACAGAGAGAAGAAGAGACAATGTCTAAAATATACAGACTGTTGCGGCAACAACAAAGACTAACAAAAACAGATGCACTAAAGTGTGATCTAAGCAGTGGAAATACCAAAGGTAATAAATAAAGATACTTGCTGTCACTCTCCAAAATGCAATCTGAGCAAAGCACTCAAAGAAATGTTTCTGGAATGAGTTTTCATTTTACTTTCATGCATTAATGTGAGTAATGTTATTTATACATTGTATGCATGCAGCACTTAGAGTAACTGTCATGAGACTGCAGTGCACTGAATCGTGTACAAGGATTTCTGTTTCATCTAAATAGACACTGTCACTTGATATTTATCTCAAAATACACACACGATACAATAGTCTGAGATATAAATAGGCCTTAAATTATACAGCCATATGAACCATTTTAAGAGAAACAGAAATACACAGCAAGAGGTTTCCATTTGTTTATTCATATGTTTACAGTGTATTCAAATTTTAGGGGTCGGAAGCACTGCTACAGTCTTAAAACCTCCCAGCAGTGATGTAGCATCATGGTGGTTCTTATTCTCATGTAGCTTCCTTTAGTCTTCTCTCACTTGCAATGTCTTCATGACTGTTCTGGTTCAAAAACCAGAAAATTCACGCTTTTCCTAAGAAACCACTAGGCCCCTGTTTTTATACCTGCGCAGGCCAGATCCAGTTCAGTTTTGCCAAACCACAGCTGGGCTCCATGAACAGTGCAGGTGTGGAACTGGACTCTGAACACCACCTCCCTCTCTGCTGCTCGACTTCGCCGGTGGTAGCACTTCACCTGCAGGAAAACGATCATTTCACAAGAAATGTGTCACAATGCTGACATTATAGAAGACAGGCATGACAAAACATTCAATCAAATTTTCTTTTTTAAAGTGCTGTGCTCTTGATCATGTTCTAGTTACTGCCGTTGCAACTGAATACCCCCAAGATAAATGTAGTGTCTATGTTTCTTACTATCTCGCTAGGGCTTTTAATGTTTTTAGCCTCTCAGAGACATGCAAGACAGCACAAGAAAGTAATTAGGCATGCATGTCCAGAGTCTACAGAGAATTTGCAGCTGAAGTGGTGTAAAAATATTCATTTTAAAGGCAAAATTATCAAGTGTATCAAAGTGAGGAGACAAAAAACAGCAGATTTTTAAGTGGAAATGGGAGAATGGTATTTCAATTTTTGCATAGACGTATGCAAGTATGGATATGAAGAGGACTCAAATCAGAGTAAGTTTCCAATTTGTTAAATATAATGGACAATAAATTATTTCTCACCATAATGTCTCCTTTTAAAAGCAGAGCTGGCTCCATAGTCACACAAAGCTTCCTTGCTCTGGAGCTCTGGGGATCACTGGACACACACATACACCCACAGCATGAAAAACTAGCCTCACCAGTTCAAAACATACATAAAACCAGTCAAAACATGTCTCAGTTGGGTAAAACAGTGGTAAACAACATTATCATTGACATAAACACAGACCTGCCTAGACCTAAACACAGACACAGGCCTGTATAGACAACATCTGTCAGTTGGATAAGAGAAGGAAAGGATCCTGCCAGACGCACAAAATGGTAAAACTGGACAACTGACCATGTACTTACTAGATGCCTGAGGTGTAGACCAGCTGTAGGGACTGGTAGATTTTTAAGAAAGGGTAGAAACCTGCAAATCCAGAGAAAAGTGGAGAAGAAAAACAATGAACATGCAGAGATGTACAGAAAGATAAAGGCTTCATTGCTGTCTGTTGTTTCTTTTAAATAGTTAAACATTTACCAAGCTAAGAATCACTCTAAGAACATAGGCAGCTATTAGACAAGATTATTTGGTGTAAACTGACCTCCTCCTGCCTGGAAGTTTGGTAATGATGGAATGAGGATCTGGTGGAGGAACAGAGGACTGCTGTTCATTTTGATGGTACCAGACAGCAGACCACTAAAATAGTAGATGTACCTGGAAAATGAACATATTGAAGAAATGATGTGATGAGAGCAGCAGTTCAGGAAGTAATATATGGCAGATGAGAAAATACAAAGATGTGTGAGTGTCAGACCTGTTCTGAGAGGGCTGCAGGGAGGAGGAGACTTTGTCTTCACAGAACTTTCTCATTGCCAGTGTGGTGAGAGCCTGGTCCGCTCTGTGGACACAACCAGAGGTCTGTTATTAAGTGCTTTAGAAGGGATCTGTGTCAGCAAAAATAAGAACTTTATTGTGTTCCTTCAGATGGTAATGAGGTGCACGCCTGGAGTAAATCAAGGCTGATATTGGTGAATTTTGTTTGTCCATAAAAAAATTATTGTAGCCAGCTTTTCATTTTGAATATTTTAAAATTTTTGTGATAGTAAACTGAATTTCTTTGGGTGGTTTTGGACTGTTGTTTGGACAAAATAAGCAGTTTAATTATATCAACTTAGATTCTGAAAATGTGGCAATTAAACTATTTTTGGACAATTTATAGACCAAATGATTGGTCTAAAAATATATCCTTCTCTGTTTTAGTAATTTAAATAGTCATTGTTTGAGAGCTGTGCTCAAAGATATTTTTGGTCTAATGGGATTAAAGTTATTTTTTGTCTGATGGCAACAAGATAAAATTGGGAATAAGCAGAAGTAAGGTTGACAGGATTTCAGCACAAGGGACATCTTTCAGCCTGCTGGAGCATGTTTACAGTTGTAGAGAGAGCGTTCCTGGCAGGTGGCAAGTTAAACAAGTATAATTGATCTTTACACATGTTGGTGTATTGAGTATCTTGTTATAATAATAATGCAGGTTACCCAGCTGATATCTTGCTGTAGTGCATGTAAGCTGCCACAATGACCCCTGTCTTCCCTTTGTTCCCCTGTTAGAAAACAGATGAGAGTCAGTGCGAAAAAGGTTTTCCAACTGTTGCAAATTTTACTTCACAGCAAAAACAGCAGACGTGGCTTCAGGTTGCACTGACCTTGCAGTGAAGGACCACTACATTGTGGGGGTCAGAGGTCAGCCAGGTCTCCATGGCTTTACAAACAGCACAAATCCTGTCCAACGGCGGGGCATGAAGATCAGGCCAGCCATAGTCCTGCACCTGAACCACAGAGTAGGGCAGATGTTTCAAACTTTTTTTTTTTAATTGGGTAACACCGACCCATTAACTTTGAAAATACAAAGCGGTCACTTTGCCAGTTTTTGCATCTTTTAAGATGTAAACAAACATGTACCTTCGGGTTAAGTCTGATGATGTCATGTCTCTTCTCTGATAAGTTTAGTAACTGAAAAAGATAAAGACACATTAGAACTGGAAAAGAAGCATAAAATGTAGCAAACATACACTTGAAGGTAGCAGAATAATCCATTTTAATCATTAATAAAGACTTAAAGCAAAGTATAGTTACACAAACATGCAAATAAAAACTACTAAAAACTTTACATTGCAGTTGGTCTTTACAATTTCAATTTTATATTCCATATCTTTTCAGTTTTATGACTGACCAGGAACTTTTCTTGGTGCTTGGATTTTAGCATGGAGGCCACTTCTTGCAGGTTTCTGCGGTACCGCTGCTCCTCCAGGTCTGGCAAGAAGAAGACAGAGATGATCCTCTCTGTGATGTAGGTGAGGTCAAAGTCATAGTGTCGCTCCATCACGTGCTCCATCACTTGTTCCACACTTTTACTCCTGGACATTGTGAGAATTTGTTGTTTAAGTGCAGCTAAAAATAACCACAGCTGTGCATTTTATTTCGATGGATCCATTTTACATATCAGATGTAATTCTGTATTGACTGATGTTTGATTCAGGCTTTGTGATACCTTGGTATGGAGCCTCTCTTCTTCTGTGTTGTCAATTTAGTAGAGCCGTGCTGAGGATCAAATAGAAAAGGAGTGAAATGAATGTATTACATAATACTACACTAGCGCTACAGGCAATTGTACACACTCACCGGGTCTGGTGTGGAGGTACAGGTGGGAGTCACCTGAAAGAAAATAAGCACACGCTTGATTTTTTGCAGCAGTCACACAACCACATGTGCACACACACATTTACACTCAAGGAAACACACACTGGGAATACACCAACGCATGCCAAGTCATGTGCTTGGTTTAATGCTCTTGGTCCCGCTCCAGCAGTGCAGATGAAGGGATGGAAGGATGAGGGAATGAGGAGGGAGGCAAGAAGGGCTGATGGGAAGGATAGTAAGATTCCCTCTCACTTTCCCTCTGTCATCTGCAGCAGTCGTTTGAAGAAGAGGCCGTCAGCGCAGTTTGATTTCCACATGATGGGTTAGTGCCAACAAACACACAGACTGGTACACAATAACAGACACGCACACGTAAAGGCAAGCTTTACTTCAGCTTTTGCACACATGTCTACAGGAATGTAAAGAACTGAAGGGCATTCTTTCTTCGTACACTGTGTAACTGACTGGTGTTTATTGTGCTGACCAGGCAGATGAATAAGCAGAAGTGCTCAGTCCAATGAAAGATAATAAGAATTACTGATTGTGAGGGTTTTTCGGTCACACAGAAGGAGAAGAGAAAGACAGACGAAGTGTACTGGAGGAAGACCATGCATGTGGCGTGCAGTTGATGTACTCTGCCAGCGAGCCAACAGTAACTTGCCAAAACCACAAACAAGCAAAGACAGAGAAAGAGAGTGTGGGAGGTTGAGGTCATTTAAACAGGCTACAGCCACTATTATATAAATAGACACAGGTTTCTGTGCATCCTTCTATTCTGGATTGTTTATTATGAGGATAACTGTTGACCTTGGAGTGACAAACTAGTAGAAAGGAGTATGTTAGGGCATGTGCTACTTATCCCTCGAACTGGATGTTGCCATTATCGAGCAAATCACATGATTACAAACAAAATAAAGAGTATACAAGAAATGCCTTAACAACACCCACAAACATACATTGCATGACAAAAATAAGCAAAGAAATGGAGTCAAATATTCAGTATTACAGCACAACTATGAGCTACATGTGTAAAAGCCTTGACAGGTGACACCATGTCAACCTTTTAACCTATGACCTATCCCATGAGATTGACTGACAGCTGAGCTACCCTCTGTGGTTAAGTGCTGGTTGGTGCTGACAGGTGTCAGCCACCAGGTTAACAAGTCAAATGCCTGACAATCACAATGATCTACGACAGAAACAACAACATTGGTGCGGAAGTATATTTACTCACAAAAAGATTTAATATGGACAGAAAAAGCCAGGCAGTGTTTAGTGCTGCAAGATGTTTTCATTGCTATATTGATCTTTTTCATTTTTTCAAACTAATATCAGTACTACTAGGTAGATATTACTTTTAAGGACCAAAGTCTCAAAGGCATATCTTGTCATCATGTAGCAACATGACATTTTTTTGTTGAAATGACATCGAAACTGAGGTTGATAAATAAATTTAAAGCCTCTGAGATGCTGCTGCAGCTGCTTCATTCTGACCTTCACGCTGCCTCTCAGAAAGACATATTTATAATAAAGATTCATGATACTAAAGTGTACTCACAAATAGTGATGTTGATTGTTCTTTGGAGAAACAGGAGAAACTTATCATTTATTTACAATTTATTTCCCCTTTATTTTGATGTGGTCTATTCAAAGACAGAAGCAATGGCATAATTAACATTTGACTTTTGATTAATGAGGTTTATTTAAAAATAATCTTACAAAAAGATTCCTATCACATGGCACACGAGCTTTCTCATTCACTGGCACACCCAGGCGAAAATGTAGATGGTTAACAACATTACAGAGAAAGACTGGCAAAGAATTTAGCAGAGCGTGATGGAGAGAAAGTGGGGAACAAAAACAGACATGGGATTCCAGGGAGGAATGAGTAAAAGAAGGAGTGGAGGGAAAATGAGCATGGTGTACTTGGTTACTGCATGGCAAAAAGCATTCAGCAAATTATACTGCTGAACTGACCAGATGATGTTGCTACGTTATTCTTGTCATGTAGGTTTCACACAAACTGACATGGCAACACTAATATTTGTTTGTACAGGATTCCAAAAAAGTTGTGACGCTGTGTACAATGTGATTAAAAACAATGGTTCCTGAGCTTATGTATTACTATCTCTTGAACATTCGTGTGTTTCAGGTCTTAGCCTTTTGAGGATGCCTCTTTCATTCCCAATTCCAATGATCCTATCACCTGCAACCAGTGATCCTGTGTACTTGTGGTATATTCCAAACAAGTGTTTTTTGAGCTTTCAGCATCTTTCCTTTGTCTTTGTCTTTGTTGTCCGAACTTGTTTAAAATCTGTTTCTGGCATTAAAATTAAGAATAAGCAAAAATAAATACATTTATTTGTTTTACATATTCTCATGACTTTTTTTGGAATCCGTTAAAATCTGCGACTGTAACATTCACATCTTGACTTCTTCGCCTAAGTCAATCAGCTTGCAATTGCAGAGCAAGCATAATCAGTATTTTCCAGTATGTAAATGCACAGAGACAGATCCCAAACATGTTGTAAGACTTACAGTAGGGAATGAAAGAACAGGGAGATTCAGCCATTGGGGAGAACTCCTACTTTAATAGGTTTAATAACGGTGGTTAAGTGGATAAAGTGGTTGGGTTCAGGAAGGAACAGTAGGAGACAGACACAACATTTGCATGTGTAGCCATGCGTGAGCACGAACATGCACACACATGCACACAAAAGAAGACAAGAGTTGAACCTAGAGGCAGAGAACACCAACATGAAACATAAAGGCAGAGGAGGAAGACACCAGAGCACCAGAGTCAACAGGAAACAATTTGCAACAGGATGTCAGTGCCAGTCGACTTAGGTTTACACATGCACACGCACATACAAACACACATGAACACACGTTTGCACAGTTTATACACGTGTCTTTGGTAACTCTGCCAGCCTGAGGGTCTTCATTAATGTATGTGGACTGTATGCTGGAGCCACTGGGGAACGACCCATCTGGTTCAGTTTGTCCTGTTCATCAGCTAGTATTTACTGAGGTGCCAATGACAGCGCTAATCCCCGCCCTCAGGGACAGACAGACAGACTGACTGACTGACTGTAAGTGGACTGGATGGCTGTTCAGTACTTCAGTGTGCATTGTTTATAAGAAACATTTTCATTCATTTATGGCAAA
>JAQNCA010000014.1:17964242-17975228 GCA_029783725.1 Acanthurus tractus
AGAGAGAGAGACACAGAAACAGAGAAAATAAAACAGACACTAACAACAATATAAAAAACTTCTGGACTGTTTGCATGTATGACATATTTCGTTCCTCTCCACTGCAGAATCCACCCATTCAGCTGGGATTATAATTTGGCATTGACTTTCCCTCTCTTTCTCATTTACTCTCTCACACACACACACACACACAGAAAGAAATTCACACAGACACACAATGGGGGCTTTAGAGGATTTGAAGCCACATGTGATCTGAGTAATGTGTTTGTTCCAGAAGTCCCCTTTGCAGCACCTCTCAGCACTGTGTGAAACTATACATCGCACAAATCTATGCTCTACGGCATATTGATTACTGGGCAGAATAAAGCGATACCACTTAAAGTTCATTTTTCTCTCTCTTTGTCCTCCGACACGGCATGCCAGGGTGTGATTTACTGTGACATGTGAGAACACACACATTCTGCATGCAGTGCTGCTGCTGAACCAATAGACACACTTTATTTCGGTCTCTATAAAAGTCCTCCCGAAGCTTCAGATGTGTAGCACTGCTACAGCACGGCTTACATCCATACGTGTTCCTAAATAGAGTCAGCAGACATGCAGACGGCAGGTCGGAACCGGACGGTAACTTATACCACTTCCTCCTGAACCTTGACCCTCTGAGGGACATGATTAACAAGTGGATCCTCCATTACTGTCTGTCTGTTTTTTGCTTCCACTTGTTCTTAGCCAATAATTGTTTTGTATGCAGCAGAAGCATCACATTTATCAGCCATCAAAATCAAATAATTTTGACAGTCACTCAAACCGAAAAACTTGGTTACTGCACATGTAGTGCATGCCTCTGATGCAGGAGACCTGTCAAACACATTTATCAGTCAGCATACAAGCATGTGAACCAATAGATGTTTCTGCTCAACTGGATGTCCACAAAAATGCAAAAGGCATATTTTGTATGACAGGGAGAGCTACTTTGGGGATCTTGGGTTTCATCTAAATTATGAACTAAGTGTCAATTCTTTGGATTCCTTTGACTTGGACGTGTTGAATAAAATGGATAACAGTTAAACAAAGACCAGCTGCTTCTTCTGTTGACTCACATGACAAACACTGAATGAAATCTATGGCTGAAACAACTGATCTTTCGCTCTGTTTATCCTCGAAACTTAAAATTTAGCTACTAAAGGACATACTGCGTGATCAAAAGGGAGACATTTGCGGTGTGTACAACCAGAGTGTTTACACGACTCCAGAGGGGAGTTGTTGACTTACCTCAGCTATTTGAAGGAGTTCAGGATGCACCTCAGGATCTGCTTTTATGGGGGTTCCTCCTGCGTCAGTATCAGGTCCATGTTTCTTCATGATGCCAGTGCTCGCGCTGTGAATGCACCCCATGTTTCTAACTCACACCTCTTTTGCCGCATATGTTTCGATATCCTTGACTCTTATCCTCTCCCCTCCAGGCACGTTCTTTACTCCACAAGGGCCCTCTCCTCTTCCTCCTCTCAGAGTCTCATGTTTTGAAAGGCCTCCTTATGACTCTGCGACAGCTAATGTCTTCCCCTCCAACATGCTCCCTCTTCCTTGGTGACTCCTCACACCTCTACCCTTCTCTCTGACAGCTTGTCTTGCCTTGAAATCAACCCCAGATGACTTTTTTTTCTCCCCCCTCCTTTTCCCCTCTCCTCTTACAACCCTTCTTTCTCCCCTCCAAGAAGTGTCACCAAGCCCTGGCCCTCCACCACTGTCTCTCCCCCTTCTCTTACACTCTTCCCTGTCCCTTGCTCCCTGGCTATCCTCACCCTGAAAGCATGCAAGAACACACTCACCACCTCTCTCAGTTCCCTTCCCCCTTTTCCACTTGCCAATACCTCCTTCTCCTTCTCTTCTCCTCCACAGCCCCTCTAAAGTCTCATACGCAGCTCCTTCAAACTTACAGACCCTCCAGTCTTCCCCTCTCCCTTCGCTCCATCCGGCTCCTCTTGCTGTCTCTCCATGGGGGAGAAGGGGGCAGCTGTTTTGGCTTGTTGATGTCAGGCCCTTCCCCTTTCCTTTGGCTTCACTTCAGCCCCTCTCACTCTCCTCTTCCTCATGGGGGAGTGATTAGATAGAGCTTCTTTCACACACGTCATCCCTCCAGACTGTGTAACTTTGCACATTAGAACATAATGAAGGCTCGATCCCACCTCAGCTTTTTCTGAGAAAGCAAGCTATGTGCTTTAACCATGTGCTGGTCCAAGTTTTTAGTTTGCTGGATTTTTTTTTTTTATATTACTGCATCTCTTTTGGATGTGAGGAGGCTAAAGGAGATGAACTCCATTGCCCTGTGTGATAGGACTCATGACACCCAACATTGATATTTTTCCCTATTCCCTCAGTTGCTCTTCAGACTAAAAATGAAAACAATGATAGTCTCTGTGCTTCAATCTGAAATCTGCTTCTCCCCTCGTTGAATTCCTTCAGACCACAGCTCTCTCTCAGTCTATAATACACACACATTACTGTATTTCCTCAAATGGGGTTCTACAGACAAAATACTGCTTCAAGCTGAAACGTTTTAGGGTTACGAGGGAAAAATCTCCGACAATAAGCTCTTTCTAAAACCGTGTTTTCAACCCTCGGTTAGACCATACAAAGCAGTCTTTGGTTCGAAAGGAGACAAATCTGTGGCTGTGAGGCTAACTTAGGCAACAGACTATCGCTGTGCATTAACGAGCACATAAGTTCCATCAGCAGACATGTGAAGCAGACCATGACGGAGTGTATGTGCTAAATTAGTACATGAACATGGGACATTTCCCTTGATACTACACAGAGGGACCTGAGTGACGCAAACCCCATGTTGTGGTTTCAAGTGAAGGAGCAAGGATCCTCCTGTGTGGACCAGCTGCTAATTCACACGGCAACAGGGGTGGGGACTAGTGGTGGATGGGTGGGAGCACACACACACACAAACGCACGTATACACACTAAGATGCAGCCATTTTTACCAACTGTTGGAAAAATCATTTAGATCTTACATACAAATAGCAACACTGCATGTGAAAATACTTCAATACAAGTAAAAACTAGTATTTGCAGATTACAAGGCAGCAGATAGGATGATCTCTGTGTAATTGTTTGCTATTTTATTATCACTGATGCATTTATGTGTGTGGAGCACTGTCATAATATTACACGACACTGAGCAGACCGGAAACCGGAAACCAAAGATTTCATTTAAATGTAGTCGACAAAAGGAAATGTTTTTTAAGGTAGTCAAAGCGAAATTCTCAAGTAAGAATTTCAAGAGCGTGTCTGGTTACAGTACTTGAGTAATTTACTTAGTAATTTTACTGCAGATCACACACACACTCTCGGCAGCAAAATGATAATCTTTGTAGAATTTAACTTAATGTACACAGTAGCTGTTTTTAATATCTTCTTCCTGTTTTATTTCCCAGATGGGGGGAATCAGATACAAGTCTTTTTTTATGTCTTATTTACCTTATTTACAATCTTTTGTAATTTTGAGAAGATTAAAGTGGACGTTTAAAAAATCCAGTGCACATTATATGACCTCATGTTTACTGGCTCATACAGAACAGTCAGTCTGTCTGTCTGTCTCACACATTATGCTCCCCCAGTGGCCACTTAAATAAACTACGCTCTGGACAATCCCTATCAGTTTGTTTTTAACAGATAGTGTAGCCGACAACTCTGGTGTCTATCACAGAGTTTAAACTGGTATCATTTCATGTTCCGTTTAACACTTGTATATCTAAATTATTGCACTGCGGCAGATTCCCTCTGTGTGTTTGTGTAAGTGTGTTTTTGTGGGACGTGAAACTCAGCAGGATCCGAACAGCTGACACCAGGAGTCCAGGTCTCAGCAGGAGGTTGAGACTGAAGAAATACTGTGGAAACCACGTTCCTCCCAGACCACACGAGGAGGAAAATAACCAGAAGAAAAATACTTTCTTGCTGTTGTTACTCAAAGAGGTGCTTGGCGAGTCCACTGGTCACCGCGGCTGACATGGTTTCAGAATAACATGCAGGCCTGATGAGGTTAAAAGTCAACACACAGGAGATTCTTAACAGTTTGACTCCTGTATAAACTAAAAAGCTCTGTTAGTGTAGCTTACACACCTGGACATAGATTTTTTTTTTTTTTTTTAAATCCTCTGCCTTGAATCCCCCCCCCCCCACCGAGTGATTCAAACATATAAAATGACCACATACTATTGGAATTGACATTATGACCCCAATTTATTGCAAACTGGAAGACAGGTTGATGTAATCTCATTGAAATCCTCACACCCTGCTATAGGCAACTGCAGACTTTTCCCCAGATCTGTGTTGTTCTCTTTTCAGAGGAGTGAATGACTTAGACAACTGTGGAGATTCTTTGTGACGACTGGACACGGCCATTATGTGCCTTTAATTGATTTGACTCGTTTAAATCAGAAGGTGTAGAAATAGAAAGACATCTATACAACGATGGATATGATGGTGATGGAACTCAATCGATTCTCTGGGTGAGAATCGTTAAGTGTCAGTTTTTCCTTTCAGTCTCTTCTGCAATAGTGTAGTATCTGTGTTAATCACTTTTCTGTTGTAATACTGTGTAAATCACTTAAAAATAATCCAACCAACAATTCATTAAATGGTGCACACATGATTGACAAATGTTTTTTTTTTAAATTAGTAACCATGACTGTTAATATTGGAAGACAGGATTTTTTTGGACTAATTTTCTTAACAAATTTGATATATGAGATTGATTTAAAATAATTCTATAATGCCAAATTATTTACTAATGACTGGAAAGAGTTTATAATTAATTGCTTTACATTTAATCTAGGAATTATGCAAGTCAGTCAAAAGTTAAAAAAAAAAACAACCAAAAAAGACATCTTTTGCTGTGAAAACCAACCTCAACACCACACCTGTGATCCACAAATATACAAATTCATTTTTCCCCACTTTTTCCATTTATTTATTACAATTAATTCAATTTTATCACTTTGCCATATGTCAGCTACTCCTTTTTTCCATTAAAAACAAGTCCAGTATGTGACTGTTCTTTAGAACCTGAATAGTCTTGAAGGTGGGGCAGGAGAGGGATGATGGGTGGGTGTTCTGAAATTAAAGGACAGATTTGTGGGAGGAAAAAAGGGAAGGAGGACAGGATGTCCTCCCAGGAGCCTCTTCCATTTACGGAGTTTTTTCGTAAGCTATGTGAGATTATTTGTCTGCGTTCATGGTTTTCTCCTTGTCTTGCACTTTCAGGCCTTGTCTTGTTATTTTCTCTCTATTCTATGTCCTCTGCGTCGTCTCCTTGGTCTCCATCCATTAGCAAAGCGGCGTACTTACTGGCTGAGCTGAACTTCTGGAAAAGGCAAAACGGAACATCCCTTAGATCGGTAAGGAAGCTTTTTTTTTTAAAAAAACGAATAAAATATTATGTATCGAGAGGCTTTTGTAAGATAGATGAGGTTTAAGGGAAACCTTTTGATAAAGAGTAACTGATGAAATTTAATTTTGATGGGACCTTCGCTGTAAAGGACTTACGGGGGTTGGGGTTTCTTCAAACTTCTTTGGCTCTGGGGGAGGTCTGGAGTCTCGGTCTCTTCTGTTGTCCTTTCTACAGTTGGAAATAACGTAGAGGTTAAAATTTATCAGCAGAGCTCAGCACTGGGAAGTTCGTTTATGCCATCACGGAGCATAAATTTGGCTCTTTTTCATCATCAGAAAATTTACATGTGCGAGCAGTTTGGCACCAAGTTCACATGGTGCTCAGCTCTCCTTCTCAGGGAAAAAAAAAACGAATCAAAATTCAAAAACGTCCCAAATGTCTGTGTAAACTAGTTTGTACCGCTGCTGTTTCAGCACTGGAATAATTTCCTCTGTTACATGATAACGGCTGTTAAGTTTTGGTGTTGGAAAGGCAAAGTATTTCATGTGCACACCAGAATTCCTGGCGCTTCCGTGTTTGCAACAATGACAGTGTCAGTTGTGTAAACTGTGCACACACTACTCTCTCCAAAGCAACTGTCCTGTCTGTCTAATTAAGAAATCTAGAGTTGCTAGCTTTGGATGGCTGACCTGTCTGCCTCCTTTCTTCGGTCTTTGTTGGGCCCCTCTCCTCGGCCCCGCCCTGCTCCAGGCCCTGCAGGCCCCCCTCGTGCCCGTGGGGGCCCCCGGTCCCGACGCACACAGTCAGCCTTGTTCTCATCTTAAAGGAGAAGCCAGACAGTTGAGTAAAGGCAGGTTTACACAGTTGACTACACTCACAACACACTGCAGCCTGAAGAGCCACTGGGTTGGATTCAAAATGTGTTAGTCACTGATGGAGGGCCAAATGAGAGGCGCACAACTGCTCGACTGCGAGCTCAGTTAATTCAGTTGAACTCATTTCCTTTAAACTTGATATTTGCTTTCAAGTTGTGCCTTAAGTTTCTTAATAAAAATACTGCTATTTGGATACATCACTACAGATGCTGTAGGTATTCCGTGTCTTTAAAGTTGATTGCTTAGTCTGAACCTAGAACTGATTTACTTCTTGCCACTTTGATTGTTTTTGTTCTCCTCTTGTAATGTCTCAATTTTCTGCAAGATGTTGAGCTCATGACCTGCTCTTACCTGACATGTCCATTGTGAAACAGATACTAAGTGGTGTGAAACAAGGATAACAAGGATAAATGATCTGCTCTAAATGGGAAACACTGGAGTTTTCCAATGTAATTTTCGCAATAATACTGATTATGTGTGATAAAGAACTGACCTAATGTCTGCATAGTGAAGTTGTACCTTTTACAGAGCGAATGAATATTTAAATTTTATTTTTATTTTTTTACCAGTTTTCTTTGATTTTGTTGAATCCTTTTATACTTGTGTGAAAGAGACAAACTGGACCAGCTTGATAAATCTCATTCCTTGTCTGGTTTGTTTGCTCTAAGCACTCATTAGCAGGTCTTACCTTTTCCAGATCCCTTCGCATCTGCACAACTTGAAGAGCTGAAAAGAAAGTAAAAACAGTCAGGAGGAGGTATATAAACCATTTAACTTTTTAAAAACATGTTAACTTTTCAACAAACTATTTCTAGGGTTGAAAATATACATTTGTTCGGTCATTTGAAATGTTCCTGAGCAGTGTTTGTGTTAGAAAGACATCTGGGCTTCTAAGATACACTACATCTCACCTGAGCTTAGGAGGAGCTGAACCACTTGGGGAGACAGGAGAGACTGGAGGTCGCCCATCACCGTCGCTGGATCCTGTGCTGGCTGCACTTCTCTTGGCCCAGGCGTTCTCCTTGGGTGGAGGTGCAGGCATCACCTTCAGCGGCTCCTTGGAGGAGCTGGTGGCGGGGGGAAGAGGGGAGGCACCGGGGGATGATGGTTCACCTTCTCTCCCACTAAAGACCTCGTTCTCCCCAGAGCGCTCACTATCTCTACACCGAGACCCTGGTGGATGAAAAGAGAAGCACGTTGTTTATCATTGTTTTAAATGTAGGTGTCCCGCACCCCCCAACGCTTTTACCACCTGATGACACTTTTGGTTTACTTCGTCTTATATTTTTTCATACTTCCAAAGGTAGAAGGCAATTTTGGACTTCAGACTAAAGGTGGTCCAATTCAAAACTCTGATTTCAATTTCATCTATCAGACAACAGACTGAAACTGAAATTTTTGTTTGCATGACTGCTGTGCTACACAGGTCCTCTGTTAACATTATATAAATATATAGATTTACGAGGTTAATGTAGGAAGAAAGACAAATAAAAAATACAAACCTGTACACACTTGATTAACCCCTACTAGGTACAAGAATCTTGTCTTCTCAGGTTCACAAGAGGTAATCATATCTCTAAAGGCATGCTCTGTGAAAATGAAACATCTCACCTCTTCCTGAAGTGCTTCCTTGCTGTGAAGATTCACTTCCTGTGCGAGATCGCTCAGTTTGAGATTCCTCATTGCGCCAGCTTGGGTCCCTGAAAACAACAGAAAAAGCTTATGCAGGCCTGCAGACTCCAGTGGGGTAAAATCTCTTTGGATTCAAGTTAAAATTATATTTAAGCTGAAAAACAAGAACTTCTCTCACAATAAGATATTAAAAGAAATGTACTTTGACTCTGACCCCAATTTCAAAACAGTTGGGATGCTGTGTGAAAAATAACACACTGTGATTGACTGCTGATTGATTATGACTGAAGCAATGTTCTTTAATGTACTTTGTTAACATCACTGACTTTTGTAAATATATGCTCATTTATATGTTGTTTCCAGTGACATGTTTCAAACATTGAGACAAAGACAACAAGATTGCCAGATGTAAAGGCTCAGTAGTCCTAAAGCAAGGATGGGATGAGGTCCAACACTTTGTAACACCCAAATTACTTCACAGCTTCAGAAACACTTTGGAAACTTGTAGTTGGTTAGACAGTTAAATTGAAAATAATTGCTTTTCAAAATTTGTTTTACACAATATCCCAACCATTTCGGCATCAGACTTGTAAGTAACACAAACCGTCATAAATAACTCTAACGGCCTTCCTGACCTGTCCCGAATCTTTCTGTCAGGTGCCCGGCCCTTGTCCTCCTCCAGCTGCCTCTGCAGCTTCTCTTCCTGTTTCTTCAGCCGCTCCTCCACCTCCCTCTCCCTCGCTGCCGTGTCCACGGGCTTGGCTGCACCAAAGATGGATGAGGCCCTGCTGCCAGAGCTCGGGGCTGCAGCTGGGGAGGTGCCGCCACCGCCGCTGTTACCTTCCTCCTCCTTGGGCACAGAACGGGGCTTAAGGTTCAACTTGGGTCTTTGCTGAGGAGCTAGTGTGAGAACAGCAAGGGATAATATTAATTTAAAGTGGCTCTGCATATCTAAACTGGGAAAAAGAAAATAAATCATTTGAATATAAAGCTATATTTAGACTTTTTTTTGGTCATGCGACTAAGGTCTGTTTTGTTTATGACAATGTATTCTGCACTCATTACATGGAATCTGATCTTTATAATTAAGTTTAGGCCACTGCCATACATGGCGCAGACTACATATGTGATTAAAAATTACTTTGGCTTATACTCAATTAAATATTTCAGACCAAAACAACTTAATTTGAGATGATCAGTTGATAAGACAATGCTGGCCAAACATACTAAAAATAATAGTAAATCCTTACCTCTCTCTTCACGCCTCTCATCCCGTCTCTCATACCGCTCTTCACGGTCACCATAGCGATCCCGCTCTCCATAACGATCACTGCTACCCCGGTTGTCATCATAATCACGGCGGAAGCCACTGCCAAAGGCCCGACGACCCCCTCCACCACCACGAGAGTCATAACCTGGAGAGACAACAGAAGAAAGAAACTGGTAAGAATAGGGGAAAAAAGTTTGCAAAAAAAGTGAAGCATCATGAAGAACGCTTTGCAGAATTATGATAAAAGGAAGCTAAACCACTGCTCAGACAGACAGATGGATCTAAATTCAAACACAGGACCCAAACAAACTGAATAACACACCTCCTCTATCGTAGTCTCTGCGGTCCCTGTCATCATAGCGATCCCGATAACGTTCTCTTCCTCCATCATAGCGGTCTCTTCCACCGTCATAACGGTCTCTCCCTCCGTCATAGCGGTCCCTCCCTCCATCATAGCGGTCATTGTCCCGTCGTGGCCCATCTCTGTAACGATCTGATTCATAACGGTCTCGAGATCCTGCAAGAATTGTGATAAAATAGCAATGTTATTAAAAATTACTTCCTCTACTAATGAAGTGTTGGTCCGTCGGGGTTCTTCTGATTGTACATCAAATAGTGTTTGGGAGGAAGAAATGCACTAATTTGGGGTAGTTAGGTTCAAGTTTTGGGTGAAAATTATACTAAGAATTTTTAGACTTGGTCTTTCAGTTTAGAGACTGGGCATTATTACAGTCCTAAAGCTGAAAAGGAAAAAACCTGCAGTCTGCAACAAGTGAGTTTGGACACTTAAAAATAGTTGTCTCTCTTTGATAAACTGTATGAACTACTATTTTAAAACATTACAGAAGTATTCATTTTGACGCCAGTAATCTTTAAAGAAAAAAGTCCCTTCTATCTGGTCATTTTTCCTGTCCATTGCAGCAGTCTCTTTTTGTCCTAAGTGAGGAAAATTGGCCATTTCTTTTCCTCGAGAAGCTCTTGCATTGCTTTTGTAATACGTTTAGGGTCATTATTCCTTCATACTGTGAGGCGCAGTCCCATCACTTCAGCTGCATTTGGCTGAATCAGAGCAGATATAAAGGCTCTGTACATTTTTGAATTTATCTTGCTTCTTCTATCAGCAGTAACATCAACAAAAACAGTGGCCCAGTTCCACTGGCAGCCACACATGCCTGTGCCATAACACTTCCTCCACCATGTTTGACAGATGATGTGGTATGCTTCAGATCATAAGCCGTTCCTTTCCCACTCCCACTTTTCTCTTCCCACCATTCTGATGCAAGTTAATCTTGGTTTCATCTATCCAAAAAATCTTGTTCCAGACCTGGGCAGGTTTTTTCTTCTGAAGTTTCAGGCAAGGTCTAATCTGGCCTTACTGCTCTTTCCTGTAACTTGTTTTCACTTCATCATACATAGACTGTATTTAGATTCACGAAGGCATCTATTGATTGTAGATTTCGACAAAGACAAGACCACCTCATCCAGAGTATTCTGGACCTAGTTAGATGTCAAGAAGGGAGTTTTTTTTTCAAAAGAGAGTTCTGCATTCATCTACTTGAGACGTCTCTCCTGGACTTCCAAGCCTTTTGGTGTTGGTGAGCTTGCCAGTTCAGTCTCTCTCTTAGAATATACCCAATAAGGGTGGGAATCTTTTACTATCTCACGATTCAATTCGATTCAGATTTTTGGGGCCACGATTCGATTTAAAATCGATTGTTGATTCAAAACAATTTCATTCATAATGATTTCTGATCTGATTTCTGATCATGATCTACTCCCATCTGCTTTGCAAGACAGAATGACAAATGGAG
>JAQNCA010000014.1:17975328-17993115 GCA_029783725.1 Acanthurus tractus
CCAAAAACAGTGTGTGGTCCTTAACTGCTACTCTAAGTAGCTAGCTATAAAATAAGTTGGAACAAAAATAAAGTGCTACACTGTGTGCGTCATGTCCAGCTCGGTGTTTCCGGGCGTTCGGTAAAAACCGAAATGACACCAAATTTTAGCCTTTAGCGAAGACGGGCCGGTCGGATCTCCTTTTCCTCCATCTTTGTTGTTTCGTCTTTGTTTTGGTGCTTTCTGCGCGTGCGTGCGTTCCAGAACCGGCTGCGTGGTGACGTCCCGCGTAGTTACAAAATGGAGGCGGACAGCCAGCGGATTTTTTTTTTTAAAATCGATTTTTAGAAATTTTATATCGATTCTGAATCGTAGCAAATGAGAATTGCGATTCTTATGCGAATCAATTTTTTGGCACACCCCTAATACCCAATTGCAGATTTATGCCACTACTAAATTTACTATCGTACTCAAGTTACTATCTATTTGATGTTATATGTTTTTTTCAGTCTCACGATGGTCTTCTTCACTTGCATGAACACCTTTCAAACTACATGCTGAGCATTCCAAAGACCAGCTACCAAATAAAACTATTTGTCACTGACTTTTAAGCCTCTAATACAGGAAGAAACAAGGTGTAGAAATGGCTGTTATTCCTTAACAGTTAACTATATTTTTGTTAAAGCCCTTAATTTAAAAGCTTCAAATCTACACTTACACAACATCTTGTCTGCTTTTATTTCAAATTAATTGCAGTGGTGTGCAAAGGCAAAATTACAAAAGAATGTGGCAGTTTAACCAGCGGTAAGTATGGATATTAAAGCACAAAGACTCACTCTCTCCGAAGGCATCATCTCTCCTGTGAGGTCCATCATCGGGGTCAGCATTTGGCCGTGCCCTCCAGTCAGTGTCTGTCTTGTCAGGACCCATGTCTGACATACGTCCCCCCCTGTCCCGGCCTCCCATGGATCCACTGTCTCTCTCTGAGGTGTGAAGAAAAACAAGAGATGTTCATATTAATTTTAGAACAACAAGGTGGGGAGACATATTCCCATTAGCTAAACAATCATGCAGACAGAGATCACATCAGCAAAAAAATTGTGTTTACCTTTATCATTAGACTGGTCTGCAATATCTACACGTATCCTTCTGTTTCCCAGGTTCTATTTGCATGAATGGACAGATGGGAGAAAGAGTTTAGTAGCTGTATCTGTTACAATACTTCAGTACAATACTTATATTGTATATATAATACCCTGTTAAGGTTACATGGCTTTTATTGGTAAACATTTACAGGAACACACTGCTTTCATTGATAGGCAAGATTTGCGTACTGGTCACCGCACATTGTAGCTGTTGCCATGTTGTAGGTTATTTGCTGTCCTGACTATGAGGCTCTAATTCATAATTCTTATTATGTTCCATTCAGGAGATGCTCAGTTGCATGTGTGTGGTAAAATTTGGTATCACCACTAAGTTTCTGGCTTAATATTAAACCAAGTACAAAAAAGTAAATTAACTTCTTGGTAAAATTCCAGATGTTAAAAAAAAGCCACAATTACTGTTATATTCTCTCACCTCCTCGTTGAGACTGAGGGCCCTCAGAAGAGAATCAACATCATCAAATTCAGCATAGCCAAAGCCCTTCAGCCTCTCTGGGTTACTGGGCTCTCGAGGCAGACGAACTGCACTGATCTGCAGATGAAGACAGCAAAGGAATAACAGAATTCAGCTCTGTAAGGTACAGTTCCTCAAGCAAGCCCGATCAGTACAAACAAAGAAGTGTGTGAAAAAACAATATGAGAGAAATTAGTTGACTTTGGGATCAAAGAAATGCCAAACACCCTAACCTTAAATGGAAAATGTCCTGGTTGGGACAATGACAGACACATTTTCAGGTAACTAAAGTGTAACAAAACAGCTAAGTTATCTTGTATTTTAAGTACTAAACCTCCCTCTGAGTCTGCAATGCCTTAACAAGTCACAGACCAGCACGGACAACTTTGTGAGGGGATTTTTTTAAAGCATTATTTTACCAAAAAGGTATGTATGTGTTCCTGATGTACAAACATTCTTAATGACATGTTTGAACGAGTGACTGGGTTTTATGACCTTCAAACATTTTTTTGTTGCTTAAACAGAAAAACTGTGTACTGCTTTTAAACTGTGACCAGCCAGGTTCTTGGAAATGTTTTGAATAATTAAAAGATAGTTTCCCTAACACTACTGGTTACATGATGAAACTTACAAAAACTACCATTTAAAGAATTCCTCTGGTGCTCCCCCAGTATGACAAACACGTAGAGCAGGACCCTACCTCTGGTCTACAGTTACAAGAGTCAAAAAAGAAACAAAGTAGACAAGAGTGTCCTGTTCTTTATTACTAAACAAACTCTTAGGCCCTGCAGTGTGTAAACTTAAGCAGACCCAAGGGCAATGTGTCAGTATTGAATAAGTATTTGAAGACTTAAAATCTTTACTTGTATTCACTGTTGATGAGACTGACAAGTTTGACAAGTCGCTCAAATAAGTATAATGTTTACAGCTTGTGAAAAGTGATCTAAAAACTAAAACTATCACTTGAGTTCCACTGTCTGTGTTGCCTTGCAAAACGACAGGCTGCATGGGGTGCTGTTTGGCTCACTCGGTAGCACGCGACCCATATAAGGAAGGCTCAGTCCTCCATGCAGCAGTCGCGAGTTCGATTCCGGCTCCGACCATTTGCTGCATGTCACTACCCCCTCTCTCTATCTCCCCATTTCAACTCTGTCCTATCAAATAAAGGCAAATGCTCCACAATATATCTTTAAAAAAAAAAAAAGAAACGAAAAAATAACAAGTGCTGCATTAGCTGTAACCACCAAGTTCTAAGTATTACATGCCTGACTACATTGCATGTGTGTTTTGCTTGCTACACCTACTGCCAAACCGCGGAAGAAGTCTTTGATTGAATCCTCGGTGACATCATAGGGCAGGTTGCCCAGGAAGGCCGTGTAAGGCGGGCTGCGGGGCAGTCGGGATCGGTCAATATTGGGTTCACGAGCTGAGCGCGGAGCTGTGGGCAGGATGGAGCGGTCAATGGGCGGTGCCCGGTAGTTGTCCTCCTCCGTGTGCCACGAAGTTGAGACTGTTGAGGTGAGAAAAATGATTTTTTTCAAACAAATACTAACCTGCAGCTTCTGTTCAGTTACTGTACAACAGCCAGGAGTTTCTTCTTGGTCCATCAATAAGTGTAGTTCTTTTTTTTATAACCAAGTGAAAAGAAAAACAACCTACTATAAATGCATTTGTACACATATTAACACCCAAATAATCACATGCTACAAGATGACATATACCAAACTTCCATTCAAAAATTAACAGTGTGACAAACAGTTTCTTTATGTTCACACGCTCTTTTAATCTTCATGCACTTAGGTGCTCTGAGACAGGTTTATTTATTGTGATGTGTATTATGTAATTGTTCTGTGAAGAATACTCTGACAGAGCCAATGAACAGTACTATATCTGATACTAGCCAAAAACCCTTGTTCAGATACTCGGACAGAATAAAAGATTAAAAGTATTAGATTTAAATGACCGAAGTGTCACCTACGTGCTTGTTAAGCACAATGTTATCTTCTGTAAACACAACTCGCCGCACATCATGTGACAACATGGGATCACATGATGTGTTGTTCAAGCAGGGAGGAAACCACAAAATACATAATATGCAATACGATGAAGAATGAGCGTTGTGAGGCTCAGCACCAAAAATTTGACAAATAAATGTATCGACACAGCATGCAAAGGAGTATAACAATCCCCAAAGAAAGCATGCAAACTATTTTCAGTAGATGTTCAGTGGAGATGTTTTCACTGTAAAACTACTGTTAAAAAAAGTCAATACCGCTCTGAGATGACTAATGACTATTTTGCATGTTCAGTCACTTGTAATGCCAGTTTAACTGCATTCTTTAACACAGTTTCATTTCTTCACACTCAACTAATAGATAACCACAGGAACAGGAAAGACTGTTGAATTTTGTTGACTTTATGATGAGAGACACATTAAGAGAAGTTCTGTTTAACCTACCACCACGAACTGTAATTATGCAACATGGAAATTTCATAAAAATGAACAACAATAGAAAAAACTGCTTGCTTCAAGTGAGCTGGTCATGGGTTAGCAAGACCAGCTAACTTGCTGGTGGTGATTTTATGACACACAGCATTGGTTATGTTCATTAAGGGAAGACTTGGTCACGTTTGACACCTTTGGCAGCAGGCATGGAGCAGCGCTAGGTTGTAGGCTTAGCAGCTGGTTGCAACTGTAACTTAAAAATTTACAATTAGTATGTGCTCACCATCACCGTCCAGGTCGTCAGTCTCATCTGCCCAGCTAGTGGACTTGGTTGGGTAGCTGGGGACCACATTGCTGCCTCCACTGTCCTCTGCCAGGAAGTCAGTCAGAGTAAGGGTCTTCCCTTTCTTATTCTTCTTCTTTACTAAAGAGGGAATGAACCAAGTAGTACTGTCAGCCATATGCTAGATTGTGGGTTTTCTGCTCATTTAAATGTCTATCAATGAAGTTACTGAAGCCTTTATCCAAGCCCAACCCCCTCTTTTACTATAACAAAAAAAAAAAGAAACTGCATCCATCAGTTATAAAATTGACCTAAACTAAACAGATAATTTTTGCAAATGAGCCACACTCACTGAGTTTGGGAATAGTGGCAGATGTTACAGATGGCATGTAAAAACAGAATATTTACAGTGATTTTACAGTGTTGCCTTACTGTCTTCTACTCCATTACAGCAATTTTTAAAAATTATTTTTGAACTCCAAGTGAAATGTTACAAATCGTAGCCATAAAGTGAGTGAAATTCTGTGCCACGACAAGGTTCATTGTTAAAAACCAACACAACAGTCTTGTATGTGTGTGACTCCCTCTCTACTCAGGGGCAGCTGCATCTCTGCGTAGACAAACACTATTTGAGGAATGAGATGTCCAGCCAAGCAAAACATGGGGACTGCAGTTAATGGGTGATAATAAAAGAAAAATCCCACCCAATTTTCCAAACGTACAGTAAACACATAGGGAGAGATCTGCCTGTACAAGTGTCACTGTTCAACAGGCCCGAAAAGACCCCTCTGTTTGTTAAACTCCAAGATGTAGGTGCAGTAATAATGAGGTGTCGAAACCACTGGTTTGCATACTGCGTTTTTAAGAAATACACCATTAAGTTTGAATCAATGAGTCATATATCTACTGCAGAGCATTCCTCTATCTATGGCAAATAGTTGCTAGTTGGTTCACGAAACTCATAATAGAGCGAGCAGGTCTGGTTTGTTTTGGTCTGAGGCAAAAACAAGGGGAGCGACAAAGCTGGCTTTGAGCTTTATTGTGAAAATACCAACCGTCAGGACATTCTTTACACACCTCGTTTTAAAACAGAGAGCTATACACTAAATTTAAAACTCGTTCCTACTTTAAAATATCGATTCAATGTTTAGTGGTAACTGGCCTATCCAAATAGCCTTGATTACTTTGAACAGTATCAAACTAATAAATTCACGCCTGTTTAAGCGTTTCTAACGTTCCGTACAAATGTGACATTAGCACGCTAACAGCTTCGTAACGTTGCGTTAACTTTTGCCAGTAACGTTACTGACTACTGCTAAGCTACAATAGCATGACAGTCGCAATAACCAATAGTTAACTGTTTGGCTAAACACGTAGGTTGTTGGTTGTTGGTTAGCCATCTACGCAGGTCGATTTGGTCTTTATGCCGATGCGGGCTTAGTCAGCAAAGGACTGCTGACGGGGGAAGTATCCCTGCTTAGCTGGCTAGGTTTTAGGGCCTAGCGCACGTCGCAGCGCCACGATCAAGTGCGCCATCGTCGTAGCAATGGGACGGGCTCAAAGTTGTGAAGCTACAAGGGAAGTGTTTAGGCTCTGACCCAACAGGCCCAGCTGCCCCGTTTCATCAAACACATATAACAGGGAACCAGGCTGCACACGTGGGGAGCCTCCTCGGGCTGCCCGGACTTCTCGGCCCAACCCCTCCTCCACAAAACGCGCTTGCGCCCGATGCTTATCTGCTCTGAGCGCCACGGCGAGCCCCGCTACTGGGGATACAATGTGCCAGCTCTGCACGCAGTTAGAAACATTTCGTAACATGTCACACAATGTCCATTAAATGCAACATCATGTAAACTGAAAAGCAAACAACCAAAACACATCTACAACAATTTCTAAAGGAAAAAACCGAGTGTAAACTATTGGCTAGATTTTTCTGATTGAGCAAGTCGTTGCTTCGTTCATTCGCCTTCCTCCAGCAGTTTCTTCTATACCGGGCCAAAACAACCGACGGACCGAGTTATACACACCGGACAACGACGCGAATCTTTAACAGAGGGTATCAACAATCTTAAAACTTTGCGCAATTAATTATATCGAGGTATAACCCGCTGAAATTCCTCTCAACCGACCCAGATCGTTCACCCTCATAAACCTCACCTGACGACGACGCCATGTTGGAGAGCGAGTTCGTAGTAGTTCCCGGATGAAGGCGTCAGAGGTTTAATATCGGGAGCGCGCATCGACGTTCACGGACCTGTTTTCTCCCACTATTGGCCGACTACGTCTTAACAACCACCTAACACCCCTCTCTCTCTCTCTCTTTCTCTCTCTCTTTCTCTTTTGTTTTTACCAATTATATCTATTTTTATTTTTTTCTATTATATCTGTCACTGATATAAAACTAACTGTAACTCGTTTGTTCATAAATCTCATCAGCCATTTTCCCCCAAATCCTTAAGCAGCCCTTAATGTGTCTGTGTTTGGTAACATACAGTTATGAGTAGTCGAATGGCTAAAAGATTAAACGTGTCAAATGTAATTTCATTGATTAAAAGTACCCAACAGCTTCATATGAGGATGCTTGAACCATCGAGAATAATCAGTAATGATAGCACAGTAATAGTTTTAAGTTTTAAAATTTTTCGACACTGCTTTGCGTGTGTCAGTGTATTTGTGCTTTAATTATTTTACAGAATGCACTGTATTTCAAATTGATTATTGTCTTTTATCAACAAGTATTAGCTGTAAACACAATAGCACACGAACCTTTTACAGTTTGCCCTCCTTTAGATGCAGAATAAAGTTTGCACCCTCTAAACTAAACAGGGGAATACTTTCATACATAGAGTACACAGAGAAAAGCTCTTATAGACCTAGCTACTCCAACACCCACTCATTTCTCTAGTCCTATAATTTATCCCATATAAATCATATTCATTCAACTAAGTTTTACTCAGTATTTTTCCTTCAGTCTCTCAGGCCCCACCAGTTGGATCCACCCCACAGTTTGAGAACAACAGTGCTAACAAGAAGAGCTGACTGAGACCAAACAAGAGCTTAAAGGTGAGCTAATATTTCTCATTTATCACTCTGTTGGAATGATGACTTTATTGCAGAGATAGGCCTATAAATATTATCTATTACACAAAGTATACGATTGTCTTTGGTTGCTAGATTTGTGTACTGGCACATTAATGTTATAAAAATATTATAATATTCTAAGGATGTGTATCTTCATGCTTTTAAAGAGTTCTTCTGACCCCTAGTGGTGAAGTATTAACTAAAGTAACTCCCAGTGTTGCGTGTAATCCTGCAACATGTCAGCCATTCCTTTTGGGTTGTGGTTTTTCTGTGGATATAATTTTTCTTTTAGAATCACACAATCTCTCAAATTCCTAACTTTAGTAAGCAAGGCCACCATCGTGTAAATACTTTGAAAATAACTGATGACACAGCACAACAAGCACATTTTACATAATGTAATAATGACAGATGCACAAGACAGAACTGTGGGTCAGCAGGTGGTTTTATTCTTTATTATTTCTGTCAGATGGGCAACGGTTGCTTTTAAACTCGTCTTGTTTTAGTGTGGTGAGGTCAAATGCCTTTATTCAAAATGATTTAAATGCTTAAATCATTTATTTGTGTGGCCAGATCTGACTTTGGTTGATTGACCAGCCTGGAATATTCTTTTTCTTTTCTCGTAAAGGATTGTTGTGGGTGGTTCTGCTCTGGATGGTCCCAGATTCTTTGTTCCAAATTAGATTGTGGCTGCCAGCTCATCCAGTGCGTCCTGGAGTCTGCACAAAACACAAAATGAAACATGTTTACTTCCAAAGTATTCATCTGTCATGCAAACTGAGGGGAATATTGCTTCGCTTCATGATGTATACTTGACCATGCAAAACCAAGAATAACAAATGATTTTTAGTATTCACCTCCACCACCATCATCACTTTGCTTCCATCTGTTTTTTCTCCTCCCCCTCTTTATAACTCTTACTTGAAGTCTCCACCATCCAGCAGACCCTTGTAAGTGGAAATCTCAGCCTCCAGTTTCATCTTCATGTTGAGCAGAACCTCATACTCTTGGGTCTGTTTTTGGATGTTTGCACGCAAATTGGCCAGCTCCTCTTCCAGACGGAGAATGATGTTGTTGTACTTCTCCATTTCCATGTTGTTTCGTAGCTCTGTGTTGCGTAAAGTGTCCTCTAAGGAGGCTTTCTGATAAATTAATGAAAAGCAGGAATCAATAGTATGTCAAAGATATATTTTAGGGCAGACATTGGAAACTTTAAACTTTTATTAAACAGATTGTTTAGGAAATATTTTTTACAACATCAAAAATTCCGAGGTGGTTATTATGTAATTGTCAGGCTTTGAGAATATTTGATCATTTAATGTTTGTGAACAAAAAAATTTGAAAAATAAATGTTAAATGCATGCTTACTAAGCTCTGTTGGGACGCAAGTTCAATTTCCAGGGTCTGTATCTGTCTGCTTAGGTCTCCTACTTCCATCTGAGCCCCCTGTAGGGCTTCTGTGTTCTGTGATACCTGCACCTGCACCTCTGAAATCTATCAAGAAGACAGAGAAACATTTTTAGCAAACTAAAAAGACATTTCCTGTAAGTGTACCGATAAGTGGCTACCTTTGTTAAGACTGCATCACCTGATTTTCATGCCATCGTTTGAGGTCATCTGCATTTTTGACAGCAATCTTCTCATAGTTGGTCCTCATATCCTCCATGATCTGTGCCAGGTCCTGACCTTTAGGAGCATCAACGTCCACCTGGACGCCTGACTGGGAGATCTGATTCCTCAGCTCCATCACCTCCTATTGGCACGACAGAAAGAGAGAAGTGAGCAGAAACATTCAGGATGAGTAACTTTGGAGCTGCTTCTCCAAGATAGTAAAGAGTGTTGATTAATGCGAGTGTTCTGTTCACTCACATGCTCGTGGTTCCTCTTAAGGAAGGCGAGCTCTTCCTTCACAGCCTCAATCTCGCTCTCGATGTTCATCCTGGTCATGTTGGTGTCATCAATGACTTTCTTCAGCCCAGCAATGTCGGCCTCCACAGACTGGCGGATTGCCATCTCATTGTCAAACCTGTGGGAGTGCATGGACACAAATCAGCTGTTATTGGCACTGTGTTTATGCAGAAATGGCATAACTGAAGTTTCAAAGAGGTGTTTGACACACTAACTTGCTATTACTAAAATCATTTTCTATCATATCTATGACATCAATGCTGCATTTAACGGGATGTGAAAGATTCATCCCTGTAAGATTAATAGGTAAAATAACACAAATAAGTCTGAGATTAGACATAAAACAACATACTTGACTTTGAAGTCGTCTGCAGCAAGACGGGCATTGTCGATCTGGAGCACCAAGCGACTGTTCTCTGCAATCTTATCAAAGATCTGGACAGAAAAAAGTGATTTTAATAAGTTAACATTTTTTCACCAGTTGGTTTCCATGATGTATGTTACTTGTTTCTTTCTAAGTTAATCGTTTACCAGAGAAGCCTTTTCGTAAGATACACAACTTAGTGATCTGTTCCAGTTATTCTGTGCTATGAGATTGCAAAGTTTTAAGCAGCTGCTGAATTACACATGTGATCTGAATCACTATTTCCCTTATGTAACACTTGAAACCTCAGAGTCAGATTACACACTGGGGCCACAACACAGTTGAATCCATAGTAACCTTCAGCGAAAAGAGGAACCGCGGAATGAAGGACAGGAAGAGAGGATGTTCTTGTGCCAAGACAGAATCTGGTTTGTTTTAGCATCGATGGAAAAATGGGTTTCCTGTCTCAATAACTCATACAGAGAAGTTTATCTCTTTCTCTCAAATTTTTAAACCACTGCAATTTTTTACACCGTCTTAGTCGGTCATTTTCTTTGTAGTTATCACTGCGTGTCTTTATGTGTGCAGGGGTTTTTAAATTGTGTCTCTGTTTAAGCATGTCTGTGGCTTAAACTTCCTGATGTGATCATGATGTTCTCTCTCAGAAGAAAAGAGAAATTCTTGTCCCTTTATGTGTTGAGAAAAAAAAAGTATGTCACCATCAATGTGTCATTATGTGACACTGAAGAATGTGACATTTGACTCTGCTGACTGGATCTGATTGTTATACAGCCAGTACACACACACGCAGCTGTGTGTGCACACTGAACACTCACGCTGGCAGTTCAAGATCCTTTGTGCATGTGTGTGTGTGAGCGTGTGTGTGTCATTACCACACATCTGTTTCATATTTAGGCCCTCCAGCAGCAGGGAAAATGCTTGTAGAGCCACCATTTGCAAGCAGGACCATGTGGAAATGCTTTTTTACTGGTGAAGGTTGTTTGAGAGCTTTTCAGTGCGCCTCATGATGCTGCCCCGCGTGTTGGTGAATCATCAGAGGAAGTTTAGTCCACTTTGTGGCACAAACAAGTTTTATGGGGGAGGGATGGGCGTTGCAACCACACCCTTCATTCTCTTGAAAGAAATTTGATCATCTACAAAGGGAATGGTGCCCGTTTCTGTAAAAGCATTTTCTATGGTAATTTTTGATGTGAGACATTTAATAAGCAATAAATACAGTTATGAAACTTGCTGGTGTACATGCAAAACTTTATAATGATGACTGTCGTCCCATGCCCTCCCTAAGCCTCATATCAGAGGCCTTGTCAAGCATTTCTAAAGCACTATAATATTCATATCACTCCCATCTCTCATTGTCTATTGCACCTAGCTGTATCAAGCAACAACCAGAGCTTCCCATTTTCATACTCAACTTCCACTTCTTCATTTTAATGGTCATTATTCATCGTCATGCTCACCTGTCTGCGCAGGTCTTCAATGATGGGCTCATACTTGCTGTAGTCTCTCATGTCTGGCCCTCCTTTTTCCAGAGCTTCCTTGATCTTAATCTCCAGCTCCTTGTTGGCCTGTTCCAGGTTCCTCACCGTTTCAAGGTAGTTGGCCAGGCGGTTGTTCAGGTTCTGCATGGCTCCCCTCTCGTTACCCATGATTTTAGCACCAGTATCACCACCAGCTGCCACAGATGCACCAGCACCACCAAAACTGGATCCAGTTCCACCACCCAATGCACTGCTCAGCCTGAAGGCAGATGAGGAGGCCATTGGAGCACCAGACCGTAATGAAGGGACCATGGAAATGCGAATATTGTCTCCCCCAGCACCAGCATAAGTGCTGTAAGCACGGGGTGCGGAGCGGGAAAAGGCCACATGGGATGAAGATATCTGCTGCATGTTGGATCTTCTCAAGCTCATTTTGGTGGAGTTTAGGCACGACAGAGAATGAGGTGAAAAATGGAGACTCACAGCTGGCCGGCTTAGAAAGTGACGCTGGCAGCCCGAAGTAGAGAACTTATACTCCTACTTCTTTCCCTCAATACTAGCTGGTCTCTCAGACCCTGCCCACTTTAGCATCGCCCCACTCCTCCTCTTCTGCTTCCCCTCCCTGCTCTCACACGCTCTCATTCACCCACATGTTCCCTTTTTTTAACAGAAATATATTTTCTGTCTCCTAGGAAATGTGTGAGGTGTTTTACTGTTATGAACAAACACTCGCTCTTTATCATATTTGTATATGAAATTGAACTTGAAGGTTCAAGCAAACCATATTTCACCAAAAAGACAGAATGCACTAAAAGACATGCTGTCCAGGAGAAAGAACATGCTTATGCAGAGCAAGCTGGAATTGAATTTAAACTAAAAGTGAAAGGGTGGGATAGTCCAAATGAGGTTTACTTTTTAAGCATTCATCACATTCCTTTGGTTTGACCATAAAAGGCAAAATGTCCAGCATTTGCTGCAAGTTTGTGGTCAGTCAGAACCCAAAATAAACAGATAATGCCAACCTTCCTATCAAGACTAAAACAAAAATGAGATATAGCAGCAGCAGCAGCGCTTATTCTTTTAGTTCCAGCTATTTCAGCAATGCTGTATGTTTTTATTGGTTTATGATCTTATAGTGCAAACAAAACAAAACAAAAGAGAGATAATATGTTCATCATGACATTGAATGAAGCCTGTAATATACCCTCAAGACCTGAGAAAAGACAGAATGCCAAAAGAAATAGTGTAAGCTAATAGCCCATTGTTCACAATACAATTAAAAGGAAAGAAAAGCTGCCCTCTTTCAACAACCATACTGCTCAAATCAATTCTGCTGAGGATTTTAAACAATTGTCCTTGAAACCTTATGAGACACTGCACTTTTCAATAAAATTATCTTTCATAATTCCTTTTCTAATCAATACTTCATGAACCATTGGGAAAAATACACTACAATCACTAAACAGTGGCTAGATATTTTTACTTATGTCAAAATTATGTTTTTCCTGCATTAAGTGACAAAATTACGTATAGTCTACTGCTCCTATGAGACTTACAAACAAGGTACAGGGAAACACAAAATTCAAAAACAAAAAACAGGAAAAGAAAGTAAGTGAACAAAGAATATTGTTTGTCTAGGAGTCCAGCAGCAAAAACACAGTGTTCTCGAGTGACTTTGGAAAGGTTTGTGTAGGTTTAACTGAGGATAAAGTTGTGGTCAAAGCGGATTTTCACACTGAACTCCAAAGAACTGGATACCAAACTAAATGAAACAACCCCCAGGGGAAACTGGCAAAGGCTCAAACACCCCTCTGAGCTTCATACAACCTAGTTCTTTTCTTTCTTACCTCACTTTTATGGCTGATCGAGTTTCAGTGTTTCTCACAGTTCACATCAGCCCCTCACTGTGCATTTATTTCTTCTTTATAATAATGAGGAAAAAAGACAATAATAGAGACTCACAAAAAAGCAAAGAAAAAGCAAAGAAAACCGTGATGAGTCTGGCCTGTGATGAGGACGCACACACATAAAGAGGAACAATAAATTCAATCAGCATGAGTCATACCTCATGACAGCCTCTTCACTGCCTTGTTTGTTTGTTTGTTTGAATCTAAGTTGGTAACATTTTGCTTGCCTACCAGGACCTACAATTCTGGGAAGTACCTTGATCAGTAGTTTTATGCCAACATATGTGGCACATTACATATCTGTGACTCATAACCCTGCTTTTACAAGAAATTTGGGGCTCCAGCTTTCACCATGTGTCTTTAATGTAAGACTAAACCGATTTTGGACCCCAGAAACAGGACTTGGACACACAACTTGCAATTGTGTAAATGTAGATTTATTAGGAAGTTGTGGAGAGATGGAGGTTATGAGAGCCGAGCCAGAGCTTCAGTGGAGCCAGGAAGGCAGAGAGAGCTGAGTGGTTAGTTGGAAGACAGATTATCAAATGCTGGATAAGGCAGATATACAGCAATCATAGAGAGATTATGAACTCATTGCACAGGAAAACACATTATTAAACAGGATTTAGGATAACACAAGAAAAATACTACAACAAAGCCAGGCCATACATTAGAACCAGAGTAGGGGACATGCAAACAAGTGATGTGGCAACATTAAGTCGGAGTATATGTGCTGTAGGAGTTATATGAGTAGATGAGTTCCACGTGTGCACTGATTGTCAGCAGAAGAGGAACAAAAAGCCACACCCACACATACACACATACTGAGAGAGTGAGAACAAACATGGGACCAACAAGGAGCTCAAAGATGGTAAAACAGCAGAAAGCACTATGAATGAAAGCACAGTCACACTGTGATACATGATGTTTTCTTTCTCTGTGTGAAAGATAACTCTTCCGATTTCTTTCCTCTTTCCTCCTCTTCCTTCTTTCTCATGCAGTAGCCTGGGTCTGATGGCACACCTCTGATGACAGGAGTAAAAAAAAACAGGATATACTGGAGTCTATGAGTCAGAATCAGTCAGTAGAAATCTGGAAACCACCACAGAAGTTTATGTGCTTCACAAATCTTGGACAATTGTAAGATTTTTGCTGTGCTCAGCCTGGCGTAGCCTTGAATGAACTTCAGTTTCCCCCCTCTTTCTCTTCTGTTTCCCTTCTACTCAGCTTCAGTGCAGAATGAGCTCTGTCATGTGCTTTTATACAAAATCTAGCATATGCCTTTGCATAGATTTATATATATATATATATATATATATATATATGATTGTGTGGTTTGTGACAAATGCGAAGAGGAATGTGGACGTGTGAGTGAGTTGGAAACTCTCTTACACACTCTCTCCCTTACCTCCTCCATTTTTCTCTTGGCTACTTCTACACTGACTCATCTAAGATGCTTAAAAGACACCAAAAGAGCCTGTTTATCTGTATAGTGAAAGGAAATAAAAGTGTTGGGGTCGCTAATCAGAGGCTAGAAATGTGTCAACTAAGAGACGTTTTCTCTGTTAGATGTCAAGTCCATTTCTAGCACAAAGACATTTCACAGCAAGACATAAAAGGGTCAGTGAATAAGTACTGTTGGTGGAGAGTCACACATGGGCCTACTCCCATTCCTCTTGTAGGCACAAATGATTCATCTGAGGAAGTGAGCATTACATGATAGACTGTATTTTAAAATTCTGTCATAAGACTTATGTCTATAGAGTTCACATTTAGCCTACAACAAGAAATGTCAAATGTTTGAGGTAAAGCTAACCAAGTAACTATGTATCTTTAGACTTTCACACATTTCATAAGGAATGGGAGCACAAAACAAGCAAACATTAAATTATCATGATCAACATCTTAGTTTAACCTGTTAGCGTGCTAAAATTTGCTTACAACCATTAAATACAAAATACAGCTGCGGCTGGTCCATCAAATTCACTTAAACATATTCTCTGACAAAATCTGTAGCAAATTCCACTGGCATCTATCCAAAATCAAAATGTATCAAAATACTTCACTTTGAATAACAACTCTTCAACTAATGATGATAAGGGAAAATATCAGGGCCATAGGGTGCCATGCAAAAAAGTTTTATAAAAGGGGGGAGGGATCATCCTCTGACATGGATCAAGTTTCATGGACTGAGTCAATGATGATACCATGTGACCACAGCATGCCACTCCTCCTGAACAGTGAAAACATACACTTCCATTCTTTAGTCACAAGGGGGCAGGAGTCTCAAGGTAAACAAACCAGTTACACTGAGAGAACATCGTGAAAGTCACAGCCACATCTTTGTGCCTTTTCTCCCTCACTTGTTAGAAGGAGGTTATGTGTACTTCTATTGTTTAACACTTTAAATGCCTCTGCCTTTTTATTCAGGTCTCTGCTGGAGGATGTTTGCACAGGCACCACAGGGAGACGCAGGAAATGAGTTTTACAACTGATTTTACAGATTGTTTTAGGGGCATGGCAGCATTCTTCTGAATACAACAAAGTCCATTATTGAGTCCGGAGACTGAACCGGCACCATCACTCGTTAAAATCCATTCTTACTTCGTCTATTTTGTTCTACATTTACTGCTTTTTATGTTTTTGTGTGTATATATGTGTGTGTGTTTTTTTATATATGCGTGATACACACACCAACATTTGCAAAATTTATACTATAGTGTCTAAAGTAAAATCTAACTGCTCACCTTTCTAACTGTTTATTTATCAAGTTGTTTTAATCATTTACTCCAGCTTACCATTTACTTAATTTACTCCAGTACCAACCAGAGTTGGTACTGCCAGGGATTTATGCACCATTTCCTGATCTGGTCATCCACATCTCCCCACTATGAGCAGTGAGTGTTGCTGGATTTAATGAGGCATTTTGTTGTTTTTTATTTGACCAAACTGATATCAGTGCTATCGACACACTGGGACACTTCTTCCCTCCTGCAAAATAAGATAACATGCTTCACCAACTTCAAATAATGCAGTAAAGGCTCCCTAATCCACATTTTTAATGTACCACCAGACACTGCATGTTTTGTTTTTCTAACTTTCAAATTACCTGCTGATGCATTAAATGGATCATTTCTACATTCATATTTATGTGCGTATTTACAATAGTCACTTGTAGAACACACAGTGGAAAGTAAAATTTATAAAATACAGCAGCTGTTCTTACATGAATGATGGGGGGGTTTTTTGCTTCAAGAAAGATGACTAGAGAAAACATTGAAAACATCCAGAAAACAAACAAACAAACAAAAAAAACCACATAATCTTCAGCTCCTCCACCTAGTCTACTCCAAATCAATGATGTAAGTAAATAGGGGCAGTTGTCATGCTGAACCCACTACACCTACCTCTTTATCCCCCTGGAACTTTGGGTTTCCTGAACCTACCAAACCATGGGCCTTTGTCCTCTCTTTCCAGTGGAGTGGCCTAAAAACTCATGTAAGAAAATGTTCTAATATTGATCTGTTGGCAAGCAAGTACAACTAAATATCAATATTAATTAGAAAACAGAAAGTTTGTCATGGGTCAAAAATATGAGAAAGCAGCTGGGCAAAAAGGGAGCCATGGAGATAAACTGCAGAGGGTGGGAGGCTGCACATGTAAGAGACAAAACTCAAAGGAGACATTACTCATAGCGATGATTAATGTTATTGGCAAGGTAATATGCTGCTTTTTAGAACCAGAATCTTTTTCAGTCAGTTTATGGCAAGGCCGATTTTTTTTTTTTTTTTTTATCGCACACAATGAGTTTGACTTGGTTTATTGATGCATCATAAAAAGAGTAAGAGAAATAGAGAAACGAAATACCAAGAACTAAAAATTTTAGAAACATGTAAAACTTTACAATTAAAAAACTATTGAAACTCTGTTTTTTTGTATTGGAGCTGTACAGATTAGTACAGGAATGTGCAATGTTCAGAGTATGAAGTATAAAGAGTCGCTTTTATTCAATGTGCAGAGATAAAGATCCACTAAATGTGGATAAATGTCGTGCATTATGTTCGATATGGAGACTTAACATGATTTAATTTGTTGTGTTTTATTATTAATTTACAGGTGTGTAGTATATTTCACAGTGGAAAGAAGAGGGAGGAAACTAAAACCCTTGAAGGCCACATCCAGCTCTTGATGATGTTAAAGGCTCTTAAAGAATAAGCATTTTTTTTTAGAACAGTGTCAACATATATTCCTGAAAACTGTGCACCCAAAACAATACAATTATCCAAATGTAAAAAAAAAAAAATTATATTTCAGTTGTGGACTTGGAGATGAGGGAATATGGTGATGTCCCTAAACAGGCAGGTTTAGTAACAATTAGGTGCTATTGGGCTATAGCATGAAAACTTAGGGCAACAAATAAAAAATTTAAATAAGTAAACCAAGAGTGACAGAAAATAAGTCAAAAATAATTAGCTGATTGCAAAGGTTGAAATAGATTTAGCAATAAATAGTTCTCATACTTTGCTAAAAGTGGTAATGAGTACTTAGCTTAAAGTAAACAAAAAAAAGTAATCACTACGATAGTTAACCCCTTGACGCCCAAATATATATACAATTATATAAAAAAATAAGTGTTTTTGCTTTCAAGCAGATGCTAAATTAAGTGGAGATTGTTAATTTGACTCTAGCACACAGAATTGATA
>JAQNCA010000014.1:18000265-18026436 GCA_029783725.1 Acanthurus tractus
CTGAAATTGACAGTGTTAAAGCACAGGTGAGACTTAAAGGTTTAAGCATTGTAGTTTGTATGTGGATGTATTTTGCTTTTATTTGGTTGCTGCATTGCTTTATATTACGCAGTAATTCAAGAAGCTGTGTATGCAGCTTGGCTTTATAAAGACTGCTGATTTTTTCTGCTACACTTCACTCTGCTTTTCTTCCTCTGGTTTCAGAGAAACAATTTGGAGGCTCAAATCACAGAGGCAGAAGAGCGTGGGGAGCTGGCAGTGAAGGATGCCAAACAACGCATCAGAGACCTGGAGGAAGCCCTTCAGAGGGCCAAACAGGATATGGCCCTGCAAGTCCGCCAATACCAGGAACTGATGAACGTGAAGCTGGCTCTGGACATTGAGATCGCCACCTACAGGAAACTGCTGGAAGGAGAAGAGAGCAGGTGAGATGTTAGTGGAGAACACTTGTGAAAGAGAGGAGAAACGTATGGAATATTATGAATGGAATATTAATCCACATATCTCATTATATTTTGCTTACTTTTGTCCCTTTTCTATTCTCACTTCAGGCTGGAAACTGGAATCAAGACCACTGTATCCAAGCAGACTTGTAAGTCAATTTTTAACTTTAAAATTGGAAAACAAGCAAACCAAAAAATTTGCATATTTCTATTTTACAGCTAAAATGATGTCATTAGATATGGTCAGTTACTTTCAGTTTCAAGAACCTAATGACACAGACACATTACAGTCAAGTACAATTAAAGAATCATGGATACAAACACCAATTCCACTTTTGCAAAACTCATGCTTTACAAGAAGCAACACTGAAAATGTCCAAAGAGTGATTGCATTTTAAATTATGAGTAGCTCAACACTGCACATGTTATCATAGACCAAAGTTGTACTGAACTTTTACTGGGTTTCAATGTTACTGAGTGCCTTTTACTTCTGAATGTGCAGCTATGAACTACGGCTCCTATGGCATGGAAAGCTCTCGATCTCCGTCCTATGTCAGCTCCTCCTATGGTGGACTCAAGGCTGGCGTGGGCTCTGTTACTTCCCTCGAGAGCTCCAGGACCCCATCTTATGTGAGCTCCTCCTACAGTGGAGTCAAGTCCAGCGTCAGCTCTGGTACGTCCCTCGAGAGCTCCCAGCTCCCATCCTACAACGGCTACTCCTATGGTGGAGTTCAGTCAAGCATCGGCTCTGGTTCTGCCCTGGAGAGCACCAAGAGTGCATCCTACGTCAGCTCCTCCTATGGTGTCCAGGCTGCCGCCGGCTCTATCAATGCACTTGATGAACCAACAGTAAAGAGCACCACAGTCACCAAGACCGAAACTGTGGTGATCAGGACCGAAGAGATGAAGATGGAGAGGAAGGAGGAGGAGAACGAGGAGGTGGAGGAGGAGCAGACGGCAATTGAGGAGTCAGCTGCTGAGGAGGGGCAAGAGCAGGGGCTGGAGCAAGAGCAGGGGCAGGAGCAGGAGCAGGAGCAGGAACAAGAACAAGAACAAGAACAAGAGCAAGAGCAACAACAAGAGCAAGAGCAACAACAAGAACAAGAGTGGGAACAGGAGCAGGAACAGGAACAAGAGCAAGATCAAGAACAAGAGCAGGGGCAGGAAGCTGAAGCTGTGGCTGAAGAGTGATTCTTTTTCCCTGTATTGTCACATTTATAATTTTGGTCTTAAAGGTAAAGAAAAAGCACACCTACTCTGCTTTATTACCCAGTTCTTCATTGATTCAACAAGATGCCTTTACCTAGTGATGGGTGTGTTTCTACAGTCAGAGGTGTAAACACAACTTTCCTTCTGATATCCTTAATGATGATGTTCTACTGAAGGGGTCTTTGTTCAGGTTTCTGAAAACTTTTGTAGCTTTATAGATTCTTCACTGTCAACGGTAGTCTGAGTCACTGCCTGTGGTTCAGTGTTCACTGCACCACACTTGTTTAGCCAGAAGGTGTCACTGTTGTATGTGTTTTCCCTGCTGTTCCTCCTGATCCTCCTGCTGCAGGACAACTTGTAATTCAGTGTAATGGCATACTGCTGATAAGAGCCATTTAGAAAAATGAGCCATTGCCACACTAAACTCTTTGAACCTGCTGTATCTAAACAGTTAAGCAAGAGGAAAACCAGACACAAGAGGCTTCATGACTTCTGCTTAGATAAACCTATTGTTGGTGTGCTTCTGTTGGCAGCACCTGGAGTCCTGTTTGCTCAACAATAAATCTTCTTCCGAAATTGTTTTGCCTGGTCCTCTGTTTTGCTTTCCATGAACAATATGAAAAGTTGTCAACTCAGTAATTTAATATTTTTCTCAGCATTCAACAAAAAGTCACCAACAAATTTATATTGGAAAAAATAGTTCAAGAAACATTTAACAGTCCAATAAAATGTATAATTCTTCAGCCTGAAGAAACTTGCTATCTAGTCAGTTTGCATCAACACACGGACACACATACAGGGTTAGGGTTAGTAGTACAGGGTCAGGGGCAAGTAGTATTTTTTTAAACAGTGTTTAACAAATGAAGTTTTGATGACAGAAATGATGACATATCATATATTGTTCTGAAATAGCTGACATGTTTCATCCTGCCAATGTCAAGAGTCACACGAATGACCTGTCTTTAACAAAATAAGCTGAAGGTCACACATTCCTACAAAATGTCATCAAATGCCATTCTCAATACACCCTTAATCACTTCCTGTACAAAAAGCATGACTTTAAAGTTCATGCATGCCACAAACAAAACAAACAAATCCAACAAACAGTGCTGAGGAATACAGGCAAACAACTCATAGAGCTGATAAATGTACGAGTGCGTGAGTGTGCTGAGGTTGCAGCAAATGGTTACTCAGGAAATGTTCTCACTCCCGGGGGGGAACAGGTTTGAGCATGAATTATGGGTGGTGGTGCCACACCCAAGACAATGCGGCCTCAAAAGAAGTCAAAGACAGAAAATTGCACATTTACCACAATCTTACACTTTATTCACCACATTCAACAGATGTCGTGCTGCTCACCCTGCAGCACAGTTTGTGTGCTTCATTGGTTAACTTCATTAAAGATGATATGGTATCACAAAGACATTCCCAGCAATAGTTGTAACAACTTCTTTAACAATGCATATAGGCTATAGGAGAGGACTGATACTGCTCTCATATGTGTCTGTTACATAATAGCTCTGAGAGATCTACACACTCCAACTTAGGAAAACACTGTAAGAAAACATCTTCACCAATTAAACAACACGTGCAGCTTTTAGAAAAGAAAAACTGCACTGGCATTGCAACCAAGAAACACACCACCAATGACATACAAATACACCACCGATGACATACACATACAAATCTCTACAAAGACAGACACAACCACAAACACTGTATTGGCACTAAACAGCAAAAATTGCTTGATTAACATAAGCAACCTGTACCCACAAGAGTATCTAAATCGTGCCGTTGGAGTGTTAAATAATAACAAACAAACCAACAAAAAGCCTCACATGATTTCTGTGGCATGTGTTTTCACATTGGTAAGGACATCTTCTTTTTTCTCTTTTTTCACATTTGCATGTGCTGGTTTAAGCTGCAGGGTGTTAAGCTTTTGGGGTCCCTGTACCATTGCTTATAATTATGAATCTAAAGCAACATTTGGTATCCAACACATGAGTCTACTTGACAGTATCGGTTAAATATCAGACTAGCTAGTTCAGTTTAGCACTTAGAGCATTTGTCAGGCAGAGACTCCAGGAAGTTACTGCTTCAGCAAATATTTGCTTTGAGGCTGTAATGGCAGCACAATAGAGGTGATAAGTGGAAATGATCATCCGGAAAAATATTGGTGTACTACGTGCCAGCAGTGTTATAGTGCAGAACTGCTAATTAATTTACATTTACATCTTTAAAAAAATTGCTTTTCATGCTTTCAGACTTTTAAACTTGTCATGCTCAAGTGAAGTAGGTCTGTAGTGCTTTAAAGTTTCACAGCTGTTCAAAAAATTAAAGGGAACCTGGTTGCTGTTGGATTTCAGATTTCTTTTGTATAAGCTTGGTCAATCCCAGTTTAATTGTAAGGGGCCCAGCATGGATGCTGATGACAAGTTTTTTTAATCAAATAATTACATTGTGATTAAGGGTAAAAAAAAAGAGACAGTTTTAATGAGTATTTACACAATCCTCTTACAGCTGAAAGTGGACAGAACAAATAAAGACTCATAAAAACTGCATTGTTTGACCCTCTTTGCAGTAAAATGTTATTGTTACCTGTTCAAATATTAGTCATTTAATCATGCACCTCTTTTAAGTTTGTCTTATCTCACCATCTTAACAACCAAGGCTCAAACCTTTGAATGTGTTTCGGGAGCCGACCAGCTTGTTTGCCCTGCAGAGGGATCTGCTCTGACAGCCTCTGCCACACATAAGCTGTGAACTGTAGCACAGGTGTATCTCTGCTACTGCATCTGTTGGTGATTGTGCTTGCGAGTCTGCTGGTTAAGGTAGATGCAAATGACTTGCTGGATCCTCATGCTTGTATCACTGATTACAAGCTCAAAGAATACATTTATTCATTGAAAAATATTGCATATATTCACTCACACCTGTCCAACCTGCCATTAAGCATGGCGCTACTCTGACTACTATTCAAGGGATGACACACCGAACCAGGACCATGCAACCTCCTTCTCTATGCAGCGCTGCCGACCTTATATGTGCTGATTAACCATACTGTCATGTTTATTGTTGCACAACTGAATAAAACTTTTGCTAATGCGGAAAGTTCTCAGTAAAAACAAAGTAAAAAAAATACAACAGAGTTTCAAGATATGCAAGTGTGAGGCATTGGTTAAGGCGACAGTTAAATGAGTACAACAAGAAAAAACTTGGCTGCATTGCTGTCATTTATGATTGTTTGAAACTCATTTTGAATCCCATTCCTCAGAATAACCTTGGGGTTAACAGCTTGACGTGCACACACAGGTACCGGTTTTACCTTTGTTATGCAATCTCTGCAGGTTGTCTCTATAAGACTTCAGAGTACAGAATGTTTACGCCTCGGTGAGAAAAGATGTTCAAGTGAAAGCTTTTCTTTCTTCTTTATCCAACTGCCTACAGGCAAATGCGGTAACACATAAGGGAAAAAATGCATGTGTAGTCCTTTGTTCTTCATATCGTTTTTTTAACAGACCACTGTGTGGTTATCAAGTTGTTTTAACACAATGTTTTTTTAATATTTACTTTCCTTCAGTTCTATAGGTATAAAATCATTGTTTCTGATTTTTCGTGCAGCATGTCAGTGCAGGCCTGCGTGGGATGTGACACAGGAGCTGGACCAAACCACACAAAGTGCACGATTACAGGAAGACCAAACAGGTGAATACCGAGCACCTGCCTTGGTTGTGAGTCAGTTCATTGGCTCACCAAAGACAAACTTTTACTTCAATGAGGCATTTAATGTTTGACATAAACTTTGGCATTGTGCACAACTGCAAATTAATGCAAGAGATATCTATTTTTAGATTGGGATTGAGTCAATTATAATAAATGCCAATAAAATAACATGATGAGCTAATATTAAAATAATTAGTTTTGATGTCTTTCCAGACTTCTATTATTTAATTGTGTAAACTGCCAGATTTAACTGTCTCAGTACAGTAAAACTACACCAGAGGCAATATAATTATCACTGCTTCAATTTGACTCATCCAGGATTTGTCTGTGCAAGACTTGACAATAAAAGTGCCTGACTGAAAAGTGTTTTTAAACCAGAAACCATGAAAATGAAGAAAAAAAAATCAGCTTTCTCATCTGAAGGAACAGGTCTAATTCCTCTTCAGGCTCTGGGTGGAGACTACTGACAGATTATAGATCAAACTCTGTAGAAAGGAAGAGTGTTTGACTTTCTGGATGCCTAGTTGAGGTGTGACCCTTTTCTTGTGATAAAGCCAAAATATGCGACAACAGCACCTGCTGCCCAGATTTTAACTTCAGCCTGCAGGACAATTGCATTGAATTTCTAAACATGTTAAAAATGTTATAAAATTTTTGAAAAGCAGGAAGGAAAGACAAAGTGTATACTACATTTATTTACAAATGCATTATGCAATGCAATGCAATGCAATGTAAGAAAATGTATAGGTTTCCTAATGGCAGAAATTTCTGATAACCCAGTTGTTGCATTACATTGCACAGGTGTGCCTAATAAAGAGGGCAAAAAAGTAATCATTAAAGCTCCCCTCCATTTGTTTTTCTTTTGTTAAGGCCCCTTAAGTTTAAGATGTTGACTATACGAACTTACAGAATATGTGTGAAAAAATTTTCATTAGAAAGGTGTTTTCTCCTGTAGAGGGCCAAGGTGTCTGTGCACTTAGCTTACATTTCAGTGGACCTGAAGTAAATCAAATTTGGTACACCATAAAATTCAGCAGCCATAAAGAAATTTGAAACTTTCAGCAAAGTGCAGATGTGTTGGTCCAGAAAGATAGACTTTGCATTAAAACAATCACTAAGCACCACCACCAACAATGACATGTTAACAAGCTAACAAACAATATAAACCAACAAAAAATGTGCACAAAAAGTACACTTACCATTCTAATATGTCTTCTAGTTGCTGAATGTGGTGCACAAGAGACTTCTTTCGAGTGCCATACATGCTTGAGGCTCAAATGTAAATCTATTCTCATTCCTTCAGGGGAAAATGTTGGATCTATCAATCATAGTCCTCATGCACTGCTCACCTGTGTGTGCTAAACTTACTTAATAAATAAACAGAGTTCATCGTGCTAGCTAACATAAGCATCAAGGACAAACTCGAAAGTTTCAGCCATATAGGTTTTAGGCTCAATTGTGTTTGGCTAAATCTATCCAAAGTCTCTCCTAAATCTCTTCATACAAACGTGTATGGATTCAGGGATGATGGTCAAGCTGACTGAACCAAAAAGCAGCCTTGGAGAAAAAAAGGTGCAGCACTGGCAATGGGAGAGCTTGGCATTTATCAGTATTTATCTAGCAAGCTTAAATGAAATAAAGGTGCATTGGATTTTGAAATGTGACCGCAGTTGTGATTAAAAAAACAGCTTTTGTGCTTGTTCCAATTGGGATTCCTGGAACTGGTGTTATCTTAGAAAACAGCATTTTTGAGATGAAAAAACACTGAAATCAAGTGTACAGCTTTAATGGATGGTTTTGCACAGCACACAACAACCTGCACTGACATGCACACATCCCTTACAGAGGAAAAACTGCTGCTATTTCTTGATTGAAGCTGGGAACCACCATTTCAGGTTCCGAACCCCCTTTTTTTTATGAACCACTACGCCACCGTGCTGTAGGCACACAAACCAAAGTGGTACCAACTGAATTCTGATGAAAAAGGTCTTTGCCTGAGCATGCTTACAGGTTCCAAGTAACTTGTTTAACATCACATAACCACAAACTAATTGAAAATGTGGGGCTTTGTTTTCCTTCAAAGGAATGCCGGTTGATGAGGACACTCCCATGTGCTGTCTTTCCTGCGCACCCTGCTTAATGCAGATGTGCAGGTAACAGGATGCTTATGCAGTATTTAGATGGCAGGAGGTGGTGGTAGTGGCAGTCAACATTGGCTATTCACACTGTAATTGTTTCACCCCTCCCAACCATTCCAAACATTTTGTGCTTGGTTTCTACAACCTGTCAAAGAAGCCAGCTATCATCTGTCGCAATCAGCCCACTAGCTGCAGGGCATCTCTTGACAAAGTGAGAGGAAAGACGCTTTTTGTTAAATTGCTGCATAGCTTTGAGGCACCTGACAACTGGACCAACCAGTCAACTAGACTAGTTGGTTTCAGCTATGTAAGTGATCTGAGTGATGATCTGACAGAACTGAACTGCCCTGCTCATCTGATGACATCTGGGTGTGTAGCTTTAAATGATAATGACCCATCTTTAGCGAGTTACTTAGAATCACTAATCATAGCTCATCTGGATGCCAATGACAAGTGATTAGATCAAAAGTCATTATCATCCACAAATATGATTACAATACAGTGGTAACCTGGTTGTGTAACATGGTTTGTTATACAAAAATAATTGATTCTAAAGAAAAAGCTTTTGTTCACAACAGAGGGGATGTGTTTTACCTGTTAGTTTGCATCAACTCTCATTGAGAAACTAACATGTTTTATGTTATGCTGTGCAAATGCTTTTTCTTGGTTTTAATTTGACCGAGAAACAGAGTCTCTGCGTGTGTATCTGGATATTTGTTTTCTCTTTGCAGTGTCAGATGTTTCACAGATTTTCCAGCTTAGTTTTGTGTCAATAGTCTGACACAGACGCTTTGTTTCAAAATGACAGAAGTTGACATTGATAAGCTGTGTTTTTAGATGCCACTCTGTCACCATCTTGAGTAACTCACGGTCACTGAGTATGTTAGGCTAACTTGTCATGAAAGGTGTGTGCAGAACACCTCAGAGTTTGTTTCATTTTGTTATCTGCCTGCAAAAGACTCACAGTAAGATATGTGAGCTGTAGGGCTTTCCTGCAAAACTTTCACAGATGCCAAACTGATAGAAATGCTTGTGGGTGTGCACTGACTCTCTCTTTGTTTACTTGTGTCTCTCATACATAACTTTGGCCACAAAGAATGCATGGGTGTGTAAAATACAAATAATTTTCTTCCTGCATTAACCTTTGGATCAATTTGAACCAATGTGACAAAGTTTTTAAAAAAATATATATTCATCATGTCCCTAAACATGTCTAAGTAGTAAAATGCACAACAAAGTTGTTCTAAAAATTGTATGTATTTGTAATCAAGGTGCATGTTGATGGCAGCTGTGGTTGAGAATTATCACTCATCCAAAACTTTCACATAATGAAAGAAATTGCCATAAAAGAGGAAGATTGCAAAGCTTTTATTTTGTTTTTACTTTTTTTCATTGTGGCTTAAACCCAGTCCACACCTACCTTAAAAACTCTATGGTCAGCCCAAAGATCAAATACTGTTGATGTCAGACATCATTAGAGCTGTTTTTTTTTCTTTTTAAGAAATTTTAGGGCAGGTGTCAACAGGTGATTTAATTAAGTTTTGCACAGTTTGATCATTATTTGTGTTTTGCTATAATCCCTTAATAGGAAGTTGAAGCTAGCAATGATGTCACTGAAGTTGATACAGCAAGAAGTTGGAAAACAAAGATTTGGCAAGATGGAGAAAGTGGGGTTTGCTTCAGTCATTGTTAGCAATATCAGTTGATAACAATGCATTATGTGATACTCGGCAAATATAAATGCAGTAGCATAATGACCAGGGTCAAAAATTAGGCGACCGGGTGTATTTAATGAGACACAAGTAAGAAAATGAGCAGACTTAGTGAACAGCCTAAAAAAAGGCTTTAAATACTTTTTATGCACTGAGCAGCCATCTTGGTTTGCAGTCAAAGTTTCAGAGTTTGCAGAAACTGAAATGGGAACTCAGATAAAGTGGTTGCCCAATTAAAATGTAAAAAAACTATTTTATACCTCTTTAAAAAATAAAATTTCTCTATGTCCTATACCTAAATTTATTTCCTCTACAATTAAGTAGCTGTGTTCTTTTATTTTTAATGCTTAAAGTCATCTTTTTTTGCTCCATCATACTTTCTTCAGCTTTCCTAACATTCATGTGAATGAAGTTTTACACGATAGTGACCTGAGCGCTGATAAACAAGTTCTGCAAGCAGCGAGCTCTGGCATCTAGTTGGCAGCCAAGTGTGGTTTACAAGCTCAGGTTAATAATTTCCTACTATCAAGAGTGGCATTCAGGAGGTGTAAAGCTACAATGGGTGGGGTGGTTGGATGACACGTTATCACTTTTCTTTAACCTGTTCAAACTTGTGAGTATGCAGGTATGTGCCAAGAAGTCTGCTGCAATTTTCTATTGTTTTTATGTGTTTTTTCTGTCAAATTGACATCATATTCACAATGGTAAATACATTTTTTGCTGAAATGACACATACATAAACATTGTGGTTATATATGAGGTTAAAAGCCATGATTTCAGACGCACACACACGCACAAACACTAAAGGACTTATATTAGTACAGTACAGCAATGAGTACAGGTATGTAGCGATAAGACAGTGGTTGCCAGGCAGCACAGCAACAATAACATAAAGTAGCTGCACATCTGCCATAAAGAAGTGTGGGAGGAGAATGTTGTCACGACAACAGGAATGAGTTATTTTCTCTTTATTATACAATGTTTTAGGACATTCAAATACTTTCACGTCATCAGTTTTATCCCAAAATTGACGGCCTGAATGCGATCGTGAAAGGACAGAAACCTCAGTACATTAGACAATCCTTGTTTCAGTGAAAACTATGACTCACAAAGAGACACGTCACTGACATGATGAGCCAAAAATCATTTTGTTATGTCTCTTACTCTGTGTGATCAAATGAATAGGAGGTCAAGTTGCAACACCAAACAGGTTTTACACACCATAGGGGCCTTTAATCCATGACTCCATGACTGAGCAGCCACACCCCTTACAGCTTGATATGCAGATACTCTTAGGTGTATATGACTGAAAGTCTGCTCATCTCTATTGTCATGTAGGCAGGGGCGAGTGCATGACATTAGCAGTAAGCTGCATTAAATCACTGTGAGACCGGCGATGAATGGTGGATGTCTGACTGATTGGGTGGATGTTGGAGGAAAGTATTCACTGCAGGCAGAACAGACCTGCTAAGACAAGTTCTCTGTGTGCTATAGTGACTGCCCAGCACTTAAGTCCATAAGCCATCCAACCTTAAAGCCGTAGGTATCTGATATCTAACATACAGCCTGGTTAACAGGCTGAAGAATGAAAACTCAGATGGCCTTCAATAACAAAAGCCTCAAAAACAGCAACCCAAAACAGAGCACAACTCGTGCTGCATTAAAACAAAGCAAATGACTCTATTTGTGTTCCTGGGTTAGGAAAAACACATGCAGGAAGGACAGATATTTTGTTTCAAGATAATCAGTCAGCAAAACCCTTCAAAACAATCAGCAGCTCTGTAAGGCTGTAGATAAGATGAATATATTGGTGCTGCAAGCTAAACTGCTAATAGTTAGCAGGCTAACACTAACACAATTCAAAATACTAGGCACATTAAAACTTTGACAAAATCATTTTACTAGATCCTTAATCAAGTGATGGCAGAGTTTTATGTTAGCAATCTATCAAATGGTTTATGAGATACTTCTTTTTGGACCAAAATGTTTGGCAGATTGAAGAATCAAGACTTTTCAAGATCAGAATCCCCATCCAGAGAGCTCCACTATTATCATGGCTAAAAACTGATAAACTGAGATGCATCAAGCTGCTTGCTATTGTTCTTTAGCTAAATTTGACACTGTTATTATTTTCTAATCCTTCTCAGCAAAGAAAAAATTAAAAAAAATAAAATGTAGCAAAACTGTATAAACAAACAAAAGATATCAGCAAAACTCTGTAGCCGTGGATACTGTGTGTGACCTCATGCAAAAACAGATGTTGTCATATGCAGGCTCACACAAGCTAACGCTTGACTCCATTGCTAGGTTTTTATTTGGCTAGACTATTTACATGATCTCCTTTGTCTGACAGAGAATGAGTCATCAAGTCAGACTGAAGTGTGTGCCAAAGTTCTCAGTCCTGACTTCTTCCCACAATCACAAGACGGTGCTCTCTGTGTGTCTAAGTGTGTGATAAAGTGTGTGGGTGGGCTCTAAGTAAGGTGTTCAAATCCAGAATTGTAAAACAGTATCTCATGGTGCCTTGTTAAGCTAAACAGTGTAAATGTGTTTGGGAGGGTTTTAGCATGCTGACAAACTGTTAAATTTGCAATAAATGCTGAAAACTAGAAGCAATGTAGCTAAGCTTGGTAGTGGGAAATTCTGTGAGAGCTTGTAATCAAACACTTGCATTCACTGAATTCACTGACCGCTTCACTTTACATGTTATACTCATTGCAGGTTAACCACATTCTCTTCCCTTTGGCCACCACTCGAAAGTTCCATGCATGACTTGGGTGTGCCGCTGGGTGTGTACCTTTCTGCAGGTGGTGACTGAGACTGTGGGGCCCAGATTAAAATACAATCCAGCAGCACTCCCTCATGATGAACACACCCACAACTTTATGAGGAAGCCAAAACAAGCACAAAGGGGTGTGCTTTGTGTATCCAAAAGCTTTACATTTTTTTCTTTTGTGTTTGTTCATTATTCTCTGTACTGTAAATGAAAAGTGTTGTTACACATTTAGATCTGACAGGACTTTTGCCTTTCTGAACTTTGCTGCACAGAAGTGGACACAATTTTGAAGCGACCTTCTTGTGATGTTTCAGTGAAAATACAGATGAGCGTGGCATCACACACAAAGGACATGTATGTCAAAGAAGTCACCAGAATGCTCTTGGTGCTCCTGACTTGGTGTGTCTACTCATCTACTGCAAAGACTGCTGTAGCCGTAGACTGAAAGATCTGGGGAGGAAGTTTGGTCCATCATGAACCTGTGGATGGATGATCTTCGCAGAGTCTGACAAGGTGTTGCATAAGTTACTGATCGCACCTGCTGCATGCAAATTACAGTGTGGCACCCCTTTTAATTGCAACAGGAAAAGTCTTTGAAGTTTTTAAATATCCCTGCAGCAATTGACAATTGTACCACAGTTATGCAGACAAGGTTCCTTCACTGGTTAAACCTCACAGATACCAGTTCAGTCAGTTGTATATGCCCATATTCAAATAAAGTCTGAACATTACATTATCAAAAAAGTGATCATCCACTCATTATTTATCGTTTTTTATATGGTTTCACATTTGGTAACCAGACTAATATATATTCTTTGATACTTAAATTTATGTGATATTATATCTAAATTTTTGAAAGGAGAATAATGTTGCTTCCAGAGCACCAAGCCTTACTCTAAATTATGTTGCTCTTAAGCTATAAAATTATGAATAGATTTGAAATCAGTTGTACAAAAGATTATTAAAGCACCACTGATTTGTGACTGGCTGGGGGAGGCTTTCCTTTTATTGCATATCAACATGATAAAAGATGAAAGATGATGAAAGATTAGTGTGGCCTTTTAACCTTGCACAACTTCACAAATTTTATTAGGATTGTCAGATCCAGTTTAGCACATGTCTCAACTGCTTTCCTTTATAAGTGAGAGTCGCTGTCTCATGATGTTTGCAAAGATTCACAACTCTCAGACTTTAACAACCTGTGGCTTGCTGTGACAACAATGTGCTCCACCCACAGGTGATGCACATCGGATATGTCAGATATGAAGATGACTGGATCAACATGATCTGAGAGGATTTGCACAAGTTATGTACTCAGAAAATTTAAAGTGGCAGACACATATGTGGCACTGTGAATAATGATCACAGGTCACTGCTGTTTCACCAAGCTGCTGCGTTATTAACTCAAAGGTGTAGTGATAAGAATGCTAAAAATGCAAATGCATTGAAAAAGAAAACAAGAAACAAAAGCAAATTACCCCGAGACATAAGAGACTTGAGCTGTTCAACAGGTTTCATCATCCACAGGCAAAGCTGTTAAAATGACAAACAAAATTTATATCATAGTGCCAAGAGCAAAAGACAGGGACCTCTTAAACATTGGACAAGTGGAATTTCCTGTCTTGTAAGTGAAAGACTGTGGCTTTTGAGTGTTAATTCTCAACTTTTACTGCAACAGTTTTTGTCAAAGATAAAAGAAAAGCCTACAATCGTTTCTGTGGAAATGCAAAGGATAGGAGCCAGTGAAGGCAGCAGCTTCAGCCACCTTCTTTATGAGGAACTTTTAGATAACTTAACTGCTGATAGAAATTCACATCAAAAGAAATTTTTATTGATGTATATGACGTGCACTCAATAAAAGCAACAACTGTGACCGTATGTACTACAAGCAGGTGTGGATGGTTGCCCAGAGCTAGATTGTAAAACATGTGCGTGTGTATGTGTGCATGCCTCTGTATTGTGAGGCATATAGGTGGTGGTATTAAGGTATAACAAAGCAAAACACACTTAATTAAAATGAGTTTTGCTGTGGTCTGTATGAAACTGGACTAGTGAACACAAATATGAAATTCAGTTATCTCACATGACACGGAGGTGTAAGGTGTGTCTCTTTGACCTTTGATCTGAGTTTTAAAATTCACTCAGTCCTTCAGTTTGTAGCCTCTGTATTGTAAGACCAAGAGGAAATGAATGTTGCCTTAAATGACATAATACATACTGGTGAATAAATACATCTGGCAGGAGGTGCAGACAGTCCTGATCCATTTACATATATGTAAGAGCTTGCATTTGCACTATACAAACTATACTATTTCAGGTTTCTGCTTGGGTTCTCATTCAGCTCTGTAGAGTCAGACAGCCTGGCCTGCCAAACTACATATCAAACACTGTGAAGTGCCAACACCCACTTTACACATTCAGCAGAGACACAATAGAAAAGTCTACAAATGCAGTTACACAAAGTTACACAGTTTTATTTGTCAAATGTATAACAAGTCACATTTCCACTTTCAAACGTCCAAAAACAACTATATCTTGTCCATTGACTTTGTCATCTAGCTACATCATTCCAAAAGTTTCCAGAAGTGTTCAATTCAGAGAAATCTATGATTTTATTCAACAGTACTTTCAATTTTATCCCCTCTTGCTAACTCTCATGCTGTGTTCACACCAGTCAGAGTGAAAAAGGAAGTCGCCGAATGTGACTGAACGTAACATTAATGTTACTTTGATACAGTATCATCTGTGAACATATCAGTCTGAGTCAGACAGATTTTTATCTCTAATGGTGGCTGTTTACTAAAAAAACAATTCCCAAGCTAACCATGCCCTTTGCTCCACTTTTCATTTTCAGTGAGTTGTCATTTTCTGAAGATTGTTCTTTCCAATGGACCATTATAAAAACAAAGCAACCAACCAAGTTTTCAATGTATTTCTGTGGAAAACTTGGCAAATACGTCATACATTCACCTGTAGCCCCCATTCTGTTTATCAGATTTCAAACTGAACTGACACCCAAAATAAATTCTCTGTGAAATTCATTGGCAAAACTTTGTTTTGTTACTCCACAGAGGGCATAAAGTGAGAATGGGGAAGTTGAAGCTAATCAGAGTGAGTAGCCTGAGAGCAAAGACTGAGGAATGTGAGAGGCAGAGCCGGAGGTGGTAACACTTTCAGTGACTTTCCCTTAAAAGGAAGGCTCTAAGTCCGTCCTCTTGAGAAAAGCATTCATTAAGTGCTGAAAGACTACTGATGCTTTACTTTTTATAGGTATGCATACACAAACTAGAAGAATCATGTAAAAAAATGACAGAAATAATCAGCCAAATAAATGTGTTTGGATTAAAAAACATAGATAATCAAAGGAAGATAATAATAAGTTGTGCAACTTTGTCTTTAAACTGTAATGATGTTGATCTGCAGCTCTATTTTGATACAGAGACATGATGAGATATTCTTCCCATATATATTTATATGTATGTGTGTGTGTGTGTGTGTATGAGGATCCTGTACATGATATCATGATGGTGCAAATGTCTGAGTATTAGACAATTCACATTCCCTCAAGAAACAATGCAAACACATTAACAGAGAGATGCAGCATTGTTTGACATTTCATGAACTAATTGCCCCGACTGCCCCACCTACTGACTCACAAGTACATGCACAAATTTTAAAACATTACTCAAAATTAATAAACCCATGCATTAGTACACACACGGATGTGTCGCACATCTGGTAACATGAGCTTTTAATGGATTGCTTCAGATAATCCAGACTTGACCAGGCTTGAGTTTTTGATTCATGACAGCCATGACTTAAGACATTTCAGACAAGCACAGGCAGAGCTCATAACGATTCTGCTGTGTGTCTGCCCTTTCTTTAGGTTATGTCATGCACAAGTTTCCTCTCAACTTTAGTCTTTTGCAGCTGGACTGAATTCTTGACACTCTTGTGCTCCTGCTTGCTGTGGCGGTCTCAACCTGTTTGTCCGTTGCCATTGTGTGGTTGTGATTTACTGGCATCACAGAAACTCAAATATATGCATGGAGCAATGGTGTTAAAATCTTGCAAGGCATGAGAAAGCAGTAAGAGAGATGTGGTGGCCTGCATGTGTGAGTGTGTGTGATCTTTTACTTATCAGTGAGTAAAAGATCATATAGTCCTAACAGGTATTTTGCCTTGTGCATTTGTTTAAAATAAGGTAGCAAGAAGCAGCACCAGTTCATAAATTCTCTCCAAATAGCAGTTGGACAGCAGAGGTTTGAGCTTCAGGGTAAAGTTTCACACCATGGTAGAAATTAAAGGCATGAGCATGTGAAAAGCTTGTGGAGAATGAAAAAGAATGCAGGCCTCACCTACACCAAAGGTGCAGGGGGGAGAAGCGTATGCGGTGGTGTTTGAGAATGGAACAACTGGGTGTGGTGAGAGTTATCAAGTGAGAAAACAACCACAAAATCTGTAATGCACATCAGAGATTCACAGGCAAGATTGTTTTCTCCAGAGGAAGGACGCTCCAGTGAATGAAAACAAAATGCATCACACTGTAAGCCCGAAGCATGTAATTTTGTTTGGCATCTGTCTGGCAGCATTTAAGATATTTCTCTCTGCTGTCTATTGTCACACGACCTTAATTACACTTAACTTGCCCTCAGGCTTTTTGGGTGAATAACCTTCAATAATACTTAGTGCTTGTAGTTTATCCATTTACTTGAATCAGAGCTAAACCGTCTTTTGTTGATAAGGGCTCTAATGACATGTATAGTGCCATCCTGTATATGGTTCAATATGCAAAAACAAGCAGAAGTGACACTCTAAATGTCTGGTGTCTTATTGGCATCGGCATCAGGGAATCCCATCAGATATGTATTGCGTCACTTTGTGGCTTGACCTGTGAGCTGGTCTTTTGAGCAGGATGCTGGTTCTGGCTTGAAGCAGCCCAAAATGCATGTGGAGCTGGAACACAGGCACTGACCTGATGAGAAGGTTACCAAACTGCAGGAGGTGAGGTGAATGAGGACGACCGTATTATTATCAAGATGTAGACATTGAGTCCAGATAAACTTGACACGCTAGAAAGAAAGTGAACTGAACTGTTGTCTTCATGTTAATCTGTTTCATAGTGAGACAGAGAGACTTGTGGCTTCAGAAGAGGGACATGCCAGAAAGAGTTTGAGGCAAGCTCAAGCACCTCAAGTATGACAAGACCAGCATCATCATTAGATAGTTCAAAGCAGCTATAGGAACTTTCATTTCCTGTTGATTTTGACAGCCTAAATTTTGCTGTACATACCTTGGAAGCAAAATGAGACCCACTGCCTCCAGTGTTTAAGATCAAGATATGGCTAGCACGTGATTGTGCCTATCACAGTGAAAACATGATGTATTTATTTGTTGCTGTGTAAGATTATTAACTGTAATATAAAAATGGTTTAAAAAGTATTAGCTTTGGTAACATTAATATTTAGTTTACGTGTAATCTTAATGCTGACAGATTTTATATCCTAATGATACATTTTCATAATTGTAACCCTAAAGCAAGCTATGGCCTGGTTGCAAAGTTGACATAAACGCCATGGCAGACATTAAGAATAACTAAACAAAAAAGCATTTTTTCTCACTAGTGGCTGTTTACTTAGGTTTGTCATATTAAGGCATCATTATGAAATAAGAATGATTCTTAACAATGCTGTTTCACCCCGTAGTCATATATACTGAAGTTTGGACTGAACAAGTGATAAATCAATTAATCGAACAAGTGATAAATCAATTAATCGGTCTGCAGATCAATCTTGTATTTTGAGGTAACAGGCATGAGCCCATGTTGGTGTTCAGGAGGCCAAAATAAAAGAAATGTCTGCATACACATCAACAGGCAGCCTGTCAGTCTGGCTGCTCTGGAATGATGTTAGTGCTCCTCCTTGTGAGTTTAGGGAAGGTACTAAAAAAAGGTGAGATGAGCCCTGAACTGCTCCGTATGGTACCTTCTGTATTTAATTCATCTAACAGTCTTTTTGTGTATGACACATCCCCAGATAGGGTGACCTCCACTTTAAGATATGGAGTGCAGATGCAGGAAAATTGTGTGGAGCGAGTTAAAACCTTGTAAACTTAAAATTTTTTGTTTATTTCTTTTTAATATGCTGCCAAATGAGAACTGTTGCCTAATAGTGTTAAAAAACTACGAACTGCAGCCTAGCTCCTCTGGTTAGGCACAAGCCTGCCCTGCTAAATCTGCTAACAAATAACATGACTTTACACATTCAAAATAGCATGCAGTGAAAGCCAAAGTCAAATTTTGCATGTCAGTAATAATCCCAATCTTCCCCATTAATATCTGTGAAGCAAATAAGTTGAGGTGAGTGCAGATGGACATGTCAGACAAACACAGGACTTAAACCCCAAAGACAGATATTTGTGTTCCAAGTGAAACCAAAAGTCAATGTTGATGCAAGTTTTCATGTATTTAAGCTAACGCAAATTATGTATTTAGGTTTTATGTACATTATGTAAACATATACACTTGTTTAAAACCGAAACCATGAACCTTACTGATTAAACCGCATAGTTTTGCTTCCTAAACCCAATATAAACCACCTCTGATAGGGATTTCAATACATTTCCATGATGCTGACTTAAATACTGGCCTAAAATGAATTTCACTGCCTTGTGACCGCTGAGCACACTATGGGTATTTTACACTTAAAGAAGTTCATTTTTTCTGGCTAATCACATTTTCACTTCATTGGTTTTCTTTCCCCCTTCAGCCTGTCCTAGTTTAGGGTGTGTCACAGCTTATCTTCCAACATTCTCTCCCTACCTGTTTTACAGGACCGGCCACTCCTGTCATTCAGAGCCAGAGGCATGTAGGCTGAGGTGGAGGGGAGGCCGGACAGCAAAAGTGAGAGTACAGGTTGAAGTGGCTCGGGAGGATCCTCCCCCTTGCTCAGCACAGCCATAAAAGCAGGCTGGATCTGCAGTTAGACACTCAGAGGGACTTGGCTCTCCTTTTGAAGACTACACATCTCTATTCTTCTCTGCTCAGGGTCGACACACTTTACCACTGCAAACATGCAAAGGAGAGCACAGTCAGTCACCGGCATGACCTTCACCAGGAGGTCTAATGCACCAAGCCAGTACACCGTCACAAAAACCAGCTATGGTGGTGTCGGCTCTGGTGTCGGTGCTGGTTACGGCGCTGGTTACGGCGCTGGTTACAGCTCTGGCTCTGGCTTCGGCTTTAGTTCTGCTTCATCCGGTGGTGCTTCTCTTGGCCTCTCTTCAGTAGCACTGGGCATGTCTGCTCCACAGATCACAGCTGTCCAAGTCAACAAGAGCCTGCTGACCCCCGTGAACGTGAACATCGACCCCCACATCCAGGGAATCCGCACCCAGGAGAAGGAGCAGATCAAGACCCTCAACAACCGCTTTGCTTCCTTCATTGACAAGGTTGGTTTCTGTGAACTCTGTGTGGCTTTTTCATGTCTTCAGTGCAGTGTACCTAAAACGCCTTAATACTTATGACCTGCATGCAATTCTACAGCATGCTGACTACTAGCAGCTGTCAAAAGTGAACCACCTTTTCTTTGTCTTGGTACCTGTAGTTGAACAGAAAGCTAAAACTTTAGTTTAAAGGAACTACCGTCTTGTTTCACATTTCTGATGAAACAGCTGAGCACTGCTGACTAGATGCAAACGTGTTCTTTTTACTGACAAAGCAACAGAGCTGTGAATCTTATCTCTGCGATGCAGTATCCATCAATGAGTTACAGCCTCTGGGAGTATGAGAGCATATAAAAGTCTGTCACTGATCATGACACTGGCAACTCTGTTTAGAATGTAGGAAAGGTAACATTTGGTCTCCAGCCCTGTCTAAACCTGTGGTTGCCTCTCTGCCCACTATCTAAACATGGGTGGGGATTTTTAATTCCAGTGACTCGCCCATTCCCCACCTGGAAGGGAGGCTGTAAGGGAAAATAAGGAACTGTCTGCGCTATGCCCGCAGAGTCCAAAGTCTGTCATTTGCAAATTGTGACTATCACCTGGTTGTCATGGGCAACAATAACGCGTAGAGCACTACATTAACTCTCACTTGCTTATTTTATGCAATAGTCACATGTCTGTCTGTATTATCAGTTGGCATCTGTACAAAAAGTCACAAAACAAAGCACCTATCCCATGTTACTTCACTGCTTTGTCCTCTGCGGTTTATCTGCCACACCTCGTTTTTTTTATGACTGCACTGGCTGTGTGGCCTTCATAGCTCGACAGAGTGTGCAGGATGAGTCACAGCCAAAGACGAGATATAATAGGTGCAACGCTTAAAGTGACATACGCGTTAGGAAATCATCTGAGAAGGGTTAGGGTTTACTTTACAATTTGTGATAAGTATTTTAGGAGCACTAAAAGGCTCAAAAGTTCCCACTGGAACCCTTTTAGTAAAAAGTGTAATCCAAATGAATCATTTGAGCAGCGAGCACACAAAGATGTGCACAAGTCCACTGTTGTGACAAGGGTGTGGCAGTTCAGACATGCACTTAATCAGCTGTGTATGTAAAGGTGAGATCTTTTAAAACCTGATACCACAATGACACACCCTTCAAATTCTTTATGCTCTGATCCTTCCCTTTAGCAATTTTAAGAATTTTTTAAATGACAATTGAGCTCACAAACATTTCAGGATGAGTGTCAAAGAGCCTATGAGAACTAAAGCAATAAAAACAAACAATATTTACTCTTTATTGCATATTGAAAATACTTTTTCAAACAACACCTCACAGTATTCCCTGGTTTTGTGTCCCCACAGGTCAGGTTCCTGGAGCAGCAGAACAAGATGCTGGAGACCAAGTGGAAACTCCTGCAGGAGCAGACCACCACCCGCTCTAACATTGAGGGTATGTTCGAGGCCTACATTGCCAACCTGCGCAGACAGCTCGATGGGCTGGGCAATGAGAAGGTCAAGCTGGAGGGAGAGCTGAGGAACATGCAGGGCCTGGTTGAGGACTTCAAGAAGAAGTGAGTGTTTCCATCTTGAAGTCACTAGCTCTCAAGTGTACTTGATACTATGAGCTGATATTCAAAATGAAGCAGAGGAGTTAAAGCATTGCCTCTTGCTCCAACAGGTACGAGGATGAAATCAACAAGCGTGCAGCTGCTGAGAATGAGTTTGTGCTCCTGAAGAAGGTGAGAATATAGCAAGATTTCTATTTTACATTTTTAAATCCTGAGGTTTGAAACAATGTCCAACACTTGCTGTTTATTTATAATTTTCTGTGCAGGATGTTGATGCTGCCTACATGAACAAGGTGGAGCTGGAAGCCAAGGCTGATGCTCTTCAGGATGAGATCAACTTCCTCAGGGCCGTCTACGAGGCTGTATGTACCTTTAATGTTCAATTTAACCTACTTTACAATAGCAATCTGAGTTTAATTTGATAATCAGCCACTCATGGTGGAAACCACCTACACAGGACAGAGTTAACCGTTGTGCAACAATCATTGGTTCTGTAGGAGCTCCGTGAGCTGCAGAGCCAGATCAAGGACACCTCTGTCATTGTGGAGATGGACAACAGCCGTAACCTGGACATGGACGCTATTGTGGCTGAAGTGCGTTCTCAGTACGAGGACATCGCCAACCGCAGCAAGGCTGAAGCCGAGACATGGTACAAGACAAAGGTGAGTGAAAAGCAAAGCCCTAACTTACCCACTTTGGATATATACACTTAAAACACCTCACCAAGCCCTCTAGATGATGCTCTTGATACACCTTGTGTATTTTTTTATAACAGTACGAGGAGATGCAGACCTCTGCTGGACAGTATGGTGAGGACCTGCGCACAACAAAGGCTGAGATTGCTGAGCTGAACCGCATGATCGCACGTCTTCAGAATGAGATTGAAGCTGTCAAGGGACAGGTATGTTTCAATAACCTCTCTTCAGTGATGCCTTTTTGACACACTTCATTGTCTTCTGCAGACTTTGTAGTAAATAAACAATCTGTGACATGATTTTCAACAGAGGGCCAGCCTTGAGGCTCAGATCGCAGAGGCTGAGGAGCGTGGAGAGCTGGCAGTGAAGGATGCCAAGCTCCGCATCAAGGACCTGGAGGAGGCTCTGCAGAGAGCCAAGCAGGACATGGCCCGCCAGGTGCGTGAATACCAGGAGCTGATGAACGTCAAGCTGGCCTTGGACATCGAAATTGCCACCTACAGGAAACTGCTGGAAGGAGAGGAGAGCAGGTGGGATAAAGATACATTTTTATTGTAGTTTCATGGCTTCAGCATTGGTCTTTACTCTGAATTAAGCACTAACTCTTCATTATTCCATTACCAGACTGGCCAGCGGAGGTACATCCGCAACTATCCATGTGCAACAGACCTCCGGAGGTGGTGGTAAGTTTCAGATTTTACATAACCCCATTTTGATTACTGAATCAACAGACCACCCCAACAAATGGAAAATAATAATCATTTTGTTTGATTTTTTTCTTCCCCGCCAGGAATGCTCCAGTCCAGCGGTTCATATGGCTATGGTGCCGGCAGCAGTTTAAGCGCCGGCCTTGGTGGTTATGGTACCATCACCAAAACCTCAAGCTCACAAGTCAGCAGCAGCAAAAGAATCTTTTAAAAAGGAGAGCCGTCCCTCTTTCCCTTCAGAAACTCTTGAATTTGATTTAAGTTTGTATCCTTTCATGGTGCTATCCAATACTGTTATGCATGTTCAACAAGAACGCTGTATTTGCCCAAAGGCCTAATTTCCAAAATCTGAGAGTTTCTGAAGGTAAATGTGGCCTCAAACACACCAGAGCGAGGTCAATTAGCAAAGCAAAATTTTGTTTTCATTCAAGAAATGAGATAAAAAAAAGATTAAAAAAACTAAGGTTTTGATTGAATGTTAAAACTAAGCAAGAAAACATTTGAAAATCTGTCTTCTTTGTCAACTTAGATACTTTTTGTACTACAGTGCACTGATAAACTAAACTGATCCTGCAAATCCAGCTGTGACATGCAGGATATTTTTATGTCTCCATTTGAGTGATATTAAACGGAGAGCAAGTCAGTGTCCAAATCTGATCACTGAAGAAATGCATAATTTGATACAGATTTTACAATTTGTGTGAGTTTACATGTTTACAGTTTACCTTTGAACTGATTTGTCACTGGCTGCTCTTTTCTTGTTCTGTCAAATGTTTTCCTGCTTAGTTTTGCCTTTCTTGCCTTCAGGATTAAACTATGTTGGAACCAGATGATTTGTAAAAACCTTCTTAGCAACATGACTGATGACTGTTGCAGCAAATTCATCTGAATGAAATAAATCTGAGACTACCAAAAGTTTTGTGCCTCTCACTCTCATTATTGTTGTGACACATGAAAGACAAAAGGAAACACTGCTTGGTCTGCTTAAATTTTGGAGGGTTTCCATTTAACATTACGATGAAATGGCCATGTTAAGATGTCACATGGGGGCAGTGCTGTGCCACTTTTCCCCTTCTCACTTCCTGCTCGGTGATGCAATTCCCCGGTTTTACAACTACAGTAAAAAATGTCAACTCCACAGTAACATTTCTAAAAAATATTAAAATCATAATTCATAAAGTTTTAAATCCACAAAGCCATGTGAGATAACACACATGTACACACATGTACATGTACATGTACACGCACACTCACCCACACACTGGTAACCACATGTTGTTGGTCTTGGTGTTTGGTTTTTGGTCTGATTACCTCACACGTAAGTGAGCCCCTGGTGGGCAGGTGAGATATGACTGGATCTATGATCATGTGCTACACAAGTCAGAAAGAAGAGGGAGGCAATGTTGGCAGAAGTGGAGGAAAAAGGAAACTGTATGAACTTCTCCAAGCATAACAAGAAATTAGAGGTCTTGATGTTGTTGTAGCACACATGCCCAGGTAAGACTATCAAATGACCACACAGATAAATGAACAAACAGAGCTGGAAAGGGCCCCATGTGGAAAGGCCCTTTCCATCCTCTACTAGTCACAACAGAGAAACCTAGAAACCACTGACACTTATTCTTTCCAACTGCAGTCAGAGAATGAAGTAGAAAACGTCTGCGCTCACACCTCTTACGCATGTGTTCGTTGATTGAACTGCATTATTTTCTGCTCACGCTGTGGTGTATTTTTATATTTGCCTCGTGGCCTCATAATCTGTATTGGCAGGTTAACAAGAACAAGCCTTTTGTCATCTTTGCCTACGGCTGGGAGTGCTGGCACTGATTTAACTGTTGAGTTTGGCAGACACCGAACTCCGACGCCGTAACCATTCATTCACGTTTCCACAAAAAACAGTCACATCACCATTAGAGCAGTTAAACATGAAGCATCTTCACTCCCTGAAACAGACAAAAAGAATTTGTTGTAACAAATTCTGCATTAATCCTCAATGACAAACCAGCTTAAACTTAATGCTGCGACGACTCATAGGCCTTCAGGGCAGGAAGACCTGTTGTTCTCTTCTGTGCACCTGTGCAAACATCAGTAACTGCTGATGGTTGTGCCAGTCTGGGCTATTTAGATGCCCTAGATGCAGAATAAGGAGCTGTAATTAAGATATATCTGTCATTCAGCAAGGTTACATCTGCAATGTTGCGCGTGATAGCACAACGGGGAGCAGAGGAATGGAAAAGCACTTGCAATTACATGCCCCAGAGAGGCTGATAGGTTGGTCCATGCAGTTTGTCCTCTGAGGAGGATCACTGCTCTTATTGTTCCATGTTTCATCATTTCTTTGTGTCAGTGGGCAATCAATCTGAGAAACCAGCTGATGTGTCCCCTGATCAAGTGTATGTAATGAGTTGGGACTGAAAATGTGTGTAGTAGGGAGTTTACACATAGGTTGGTCCTCTTAAGCAGGGGTTCACAAACTTTTTCAGGTTTGTCCCCCTTCAGGAGCTGAAGAAGTTCCCCCTGCAAACAGAGCAACAGAATTATTATCAGTCATTGACATGTATAGGAAAGGATTCAAACAAAAGTATAAAAAAAAAACAGATCCAAGTTAAAGTTAGCATCATTAGCATTATTTCCCTGCAGAAATCACATTTGTTCTTCTAATTTATCAACTACATATTGTTTCCCTGGTCATCCACTCCCCCTCCTTAAGTGGCTATATGCCAACTAGCAGGGAAGAAAGATGGGCAGATAAACAACTGAACACACATTTGGAGCTTTGCCTTTTAAAAGCCACCCTCCAATACATTATAGTTAGACAGAGGCTAAAACTGCTTTCTGTGACTTAGGGACAAACATAAAAAAAGGGAGAACTAAAGGAAATGGTGTGTGTGCAAAGGGCGGACAAACCCCCAGTGAAGCAAAAACAAGTTTTCAAACCCACTTTTCAACACACTCTCAAATCTGAGATCAAACTAAGCAGTGATTATCAACTATGAATCACGATTCTGTTATTGTGCCACATTTCAGAGTACAACTGTATCAGCTGTAATATGCACATTTGTGAGCGGGCTGCTGCACTTTCTTACTTGAATTTGCACTGAGCACCGTCTCATCTTGCATGTGTCCCTGAGAGCCACACCGAGTTTCATTTTCCTGACTGATTTTAGCACCCTCTATTGCATCCAGACGCATTTCTTAAGAATCTGTTGATATTGCCCTTTGGAAATCAAAACTTAACTGAAAACACCAGACCAACTAGCAACAAAGCGGCATGCCTTGACATGCCAGGTCAGTCAAGCGCACAGCAAATAAAACATTAAAAGATAAAGAGTATAGACATGTTTGTTCTGTGACTAAGTGTGGAAAAAACTGTATTTACCGACTTGCATGATATAAATATGATGATTCTCTAGCAAAGTTGTCTCTGTCAAAATCACACCAACTTTTATGTCCCGTGTGTGATATTGCAATTCATCAGTTCCTATCTTTATTATTTAAGATCTTTATATAAAATGGAGCACAAGCAAGAGGTTGATTTAGTTCTTTGGGGATCAGCATGTTGTTCCTGAGCAGGGAGCGATATGTTGTTACACAGGCACAATAATTGTGCCTGATTGTGATTTGACACCAAGAGAAGACCTGAGGCAGCAGATTCTCTCTAAGGTGAGCTGATTCAAGATGTAGAATGAGAAAAAGTCTTGGTGGCAAAATTTAACAGAGAAATTCTTACTCACAAAAATAATGAGTCAAATATTC